>JAOTQJ010147566.1:0-79028 GCA_025642045.1 Solanum sejunctum
TAAGGTGATTGAGGTACCCACCCCTCAATAAGGTGATTAGGTATGTCACCCCCCCAACTAGGTGATTGAGGTATGTCACCCCTCAACATGGTCATTGGGCATGTCACCCCCCAACAAGGTGATTGAGGCATAATGCCCCCTCAACAAAGTGATTGAGAATGTCACCCCCCTAAACAAGGTGTGTTCTACTTGCAGCACCGTTGATAATTTTCATGAATTCAATACATAAATACAAGCCCTTACTCATCAAAAAGTTACTTGACTTATAGCCCATGTAATAAATCATCAATAACTTGAGAATCCTTGTCAAGACATTTTATCAAACACTTGGTGGGTGCATAATGCTTTTTCAAAATCATGCAATTGAATTGTGAAATAATATGAAAAAACTCAATGTAAATCAACCACCAATATATAGTAAAATCCTCATGTAAGGTACCTTGAAATCCATCATCAAATCTCATAATAAATCATAGTTTCATTGTTTAAAACATGTATAGTCTCAACAGACAAAACCAATTCATGGTATAAGCTTGAAATAGATAGACATGCATAGTAAAATCAACATTTTATAAATTCCCAACTTAATTTATAACTATAATCCATAATAAGAGATGCCTATAGATGATACAACTTGAAAATATGCAATTTTCATAAAAAGGAAGATTGGGTTACATGGGTGAAAGGACCCAATGGATGAAACAACATACCTCAAACTTGGGTTTTCTTGAGATGATCTTAAAGAGTACATAGAGCTTGAAGAGAATCCTTGAGTTCCAAAGCTAAGCTTGAAATCCTTAAAGTTTGAATAAAATATTTGGTTAAGTGTTGGAGAAGTTCTTAAGAGGGTCTTGAGTGATATAGAGTTGAAAAATAGCTAAGTATGGTATTTTCATGCATAAGTGGGCCTGGGGCTATGACCCCAATGCCTATGGCTGAGATAGAAAAGCAAGGAAAAACTTAAACTAGTCCACATCCTTAGCACGATGTGGACACATTGTACAAGCCATTTTTGTACTGCTCCTCGCCCGTGGCATGTCATGGCTAGGGCGCATATGGAAATCACAAATTAGTGAAATTTATTTTTCGCTATGCATCTTGTAAAATTTGAGTTATACCCATTTTCCACTCAATTATACCCCCTGATCAAGAATATGGAGTTGGATTTTCAATATCACTCACGAATTTTAAGATATATAAAAATTACTATTATGAACATTCTCGAAGTACATTTTAGGGGCATTTCAATATCTCCCCTTGGGAACATTCATCTCAGAATGTCAAAGAAATGTGCAAAAGAGAAGTAATCATGAAGATTTAGTCCAACATGAATGCAATAAATGCATGTAACATTACTTTCAAAAAGTCTCAACATGAGTGTCAAAAATCACCATAAACTTTTTACCATGAGCATTAATGCACGCAAAATGACATAAGGGCTGAAACATAAGACATGAAATCATATACGGGACTTAAATAAGTACCTTTGGCTTGATTAGAGTGGAAGAGATATGGATATCGCTTTCTCATGTCCACCTCAGCTTCCCATATGACACTTTCAACTTGTTAGTTCCTCCAAATGACCTTGGCGGAAGCTACATCTTTGTTTCTCAACCTCTTCAAAGGACCTTGGCGGAAGCTACATATTTGTTTTTCAACCTCTTCACTTGATATCCAAAATCTCCATGGGACCTACATATAGCTCAAATTATCTTCTACAACACCCACAACATCCAAGGGCAATATAGCATTTGGAACACCTACACACTTTCTCCACATGGATACATGAAAAACCGAATGTACCATATTCATTTTCATAGGTAACTCTAAATCATAAGCAACCTTATCCACTTTTCTCAAATCTTTATAAGGACCCGCGAACCATGGGCTCAAGTTCTCTTTCTTACCAAACCAGACCACGCCCTTCATGGGTGAGACTTTTAAATAGACCCAATCACCAACCTCATAGTCAAGATCTCTTCTCCTCACATTGGAATAGGACTTTTGTCTATGTTTGGCTATTTTCAATGTCTCCCTAATCATCCTCACCTTATCCACAGCCTCCATGACCAAATTTGGACGTAGCGAATCCATTTGCCCCACTTCAAACAACTGAACTTGGGATTAAAACGCTACTATAAAGAGACTGAAAAGGAGTCATACCAATGCTTGAGTGGTAGCTATTCTTAAAATCAAACTCAATGAGTGGATGATGTTCATCCCAACTACCCTTAAACTCATAAATAGAATCTCTAAGTATATCCTCAAGAGTTTGGATAGTCCTCTTAGCTTGACTTTTTGTTTGAGGATGAAAAGTCATGCTAAGCATAACCTTGGTACCAAGACCTCTTTAGAAGGACCTCCAAGAGAGAGAAGTGAATTCAGCTTCACAATCTGAAATGATAGACAACGACACCCCATGAAATCTAACAAACCCATATATATACAACTTGGCATAATCTTCAGCACATAAGTGGTTTAGATCAGTAAGTAGCGAGCCAACTTTGTTATTCTATCCACAATAACCAAAATAGAGTTGAAATGTTTCCTAGTCTTAGGCAACCCAACCACAAATTCTATGTTGGTTGCCTTCATATTCCAAGTAGGAAACTCTATATCTTGGGCTAGGCCACCCAACCTTTGATGTTTGGCTTTCACGTATTGGCAATTGTGATATCCGGATATGAAATTGGCAATGTCTCTGTTCATACCATTCCACCAATGCACCTTCCAAAAATCGGGTGAATGGAATAGGATGAATTTTGGGCCTTCTTCAAGATCAATCCTCTCAGTTCATCCACATTGGCATACAGAATCTACCTTGGTACCTATGGACATTATCCTCCCGTTGGGAAAAAACCTTAACTTTACCATCTCTCACTAAGGCCTTCAACTCTAGCAAGGCAGGGTTAAGGTCTTGTTTTTCCTTTACCTCCTCAACCAAAGAAGAGTTAGAACCATCAAAAACTATACCACCATTATCAACTTCATCCAACCTAACCCCTAATCTAGCCAACCGGTGGACCTCTCTAGCTACCTCTTTTCCAATATCATCAACATAGGCTATACTACCCATAGACATCCCACTAAGAGCATTGGCAAAACATTAGCTTTGTCAAGGTGATAATGCACACTCATATGATAATCTTTAACGAGCTCTAACCACCTTCTTTGTCTCAAGATAAGATCTTTTTTGGTGAACACATATTGCAGACTCTTGTGGTCATAAACATATCAACATGAACCCTATACAAATAGTGCCTCTAAATTTTCAAAGCAAATACTATGGCCTCCAATTCAAGATCATGGATGCGATAATTCTTCTCATGCACCTTAAGATTTATAGAGGCATATGCTATCACCTTACCATTGTACATCAAAACACACCTAAAACCAATTATTGAGGCATCACAATACACCACAAATACTTCTAAATTTGTCTCTGCTCCTATATTGTTCTGAACTAGGTATGAGCAATTTGAATTTGTGGTTATGTCCTTTGGGTTGACAAATGAATCGACTATATTTATGGGTCTCATGAATAGGGTATGTAAACCCTACCTTGACTTATTTGTGGTGGTTTTTATTGATAATATCTTGATTTATTCCCATAGTGAGGAGGATCATGTGAATCACTTGAGGATGATGTTGCAAATATTAAGGGAGGAGAGTTTGTATGCTAAATATGAAGAATGTGAGTTTTGATTGAAAGCGATGGCTTTTCTAGGGCATATGGTGTCAGGTAATGGCATTAAGTGCATCCGAAAAAGACAAAGCTGATTAGAAATTGGCCTAGACCTTTGACTCCATCAGACATTAGAAGTTTCTTAGATTTGGCAGGTTATTATCAAAGGTTTGTGAACTGCTTCTGCTATGACTCAGTTAAAACAAAAGAAGGCAAAATTTGTGTAGAACGATGAATGTGAGAAGAGGTTCCATACTTTGAAAGATAAGGTTGTCTCTGCTCCTATCTTGTCCCTACATAAAGGTTAGGACAAGTTAATCAGTGCATATTCTAAGAAAACCATCCTTTTTATTCACGAACAACACCAGCGCACCCCAAGGTGGCTTACTAGGCCTTATGAAACCCTTTTCGAACAAATCCCTCAATTGCTCCTTCAACTCTGATGAAGCCATACAGTAAGAGGAAATAGAATTAGGTTGGCTATTAGGAAGGATGTCTATACAAAATTCTATTTTCCTTTCGAGAGGAATACCAAGAAGCTCATCGGGAAATATATCAATAAACTCATCAACCACCGGAACCGACTCAATAGGAAGGACTTTGGACTCAATCTCTAACCCTCACAAGATGATAAAAAAACCCTTAGAAATCAACTTTTGGGCTTTAAGGCAAGAAATGAATCACATCATGACTTTCTAACTAAAGGACGGGCTCATTAGGGAATTGAAATTTAACTCTACGGGTTCTACAATGAATACAAGCATAATATGCATGCAACCAATCAATCCCAAGAATGACATCAAAACCCACCATATCTAACTCAACAAAATCACAAGGCAAGACTTTATGCAATATGAATATGTGATAATTTTTATAGACTCTTTTAGCAACAATGGACTCACCAACTTGGGTAGACATGTCATAAGGTTCACATAACAATTCAAGACTAACATTAAGCTTTTTGACAACAGTGGGAGTAATAAAAAAAAGAGTGGCACCAGGGTCTATCAATGCATGCACATCAAAATCAAAAATATTTAACATACCTATGATAACATCGGGAACCTCATTCTCCCCTTGTCTCTCTTGAAGAGCATGGAATCTATTTGGCCTTGGAGCACCTCCTTGTTGGCCTTCTGTTTCCTTTTTGACATACCTCAGCTTTATGGACGACCATCTCTACCTTTATTTTGAGCATGAGGATAATCAATCACCTTATGACCTACTTCACCATAACCATAGCAAGCAATAGAGTTTTTCAAACGTGCACCATTATGGTTCCTACCACATCTTTGGCGCATAGGGTTAGGTACTCCACTAACACCACCTTGGAATCATGGATTATCATTATCAAATCTCCTATTTGGAGAATTGGAAAGCCTTTGACCTTGGAACTTGTGGACTTAAGGAAATCAGCCACCCTTGGAACTTTGGAATTCACCTTCAAAACGAGCCCTCTTGGACTCACCACTTCTTGTTTTTCTAAGCTTTTCCCCGTCTTGTTGCTTAGTGTATACCATGAGATGGGACAAAAGCATATCACCAACTAACATGGCAGTACAATACTCCTCATTAACCAAGTCGGACACACCCAACAGAAATTTGTTCAACCTTGATCTCGGCTCAGCAACTAATTGTGGAGTATGCTTGTAGAGTTGGTTGAACTTGAGTGTAGGTCCCTGCACTCATGGAATCTTTCTTAAAGTTGATAAACTCCATCATTTTAGCCTCCCTTCGCTTGATAGGGATGAAATTATTGAGGAATATAGCTTTGAACTCCTCCCAAAGAATAGCATCATCATCTATCCTCTTCAATTTCAATTATGTAAAACAAATATAAGATACCCCTTTGAGTTAGTGATGTTCACGCTCCAATAGTAAAGCAGTCGTAGTCAATAATAAATGTGACCATAGGTTAGGGTCGAATATACAGGGAATACGGGGATTAACTATATAGATCCACTATCAATAATTCTAAGCATCAATTACCAAATTCTCTAAAAGGGGGGGGGGTAGGTTAGTGGTTTATATTGAAGAACAAAAGTTAACACTGCACTAGTTTTGTGAGAAGACACTCAAATATGGAGACAACTTGGGAATTTTGTTCTCCATAATTCGTTGACTCAATTACCCTAGACAACATAACCCTAATTAGGAATTTACACACAGGATGGTAACTTAGGTTCTTCCAGCACTCTTGTGAAGGTGAAGGTCAAATTTCATCATGGCACTTGGTTAGCAACCATGGTGTGCCAAACCCATTGTCCCAATCAACATCCCCTTGGTTAGGTTTGGTTGATTAGATGAGAATGCATCAATCGAATCCTACTTCCCTTTTCCTATTCCTCTCTACCTTGGATCGTGATAAGAGTTGGGGTTTGATGTTGGCCCCCACCAAACATCAATCAACATGAAGGAAAATAAACAATACATACAAAACCCCAATTGAAGAAATGCATAAGGTCTAGGTTATTTCAAGTCAACTACTTGCAGTTCCCACAACCTCAACATGAGTTTGTCAATTGATCACTGAATAATCATGCATTAAACTTATACGATCAATATGCTAACATTATAAACACCCAACAAGATCAAAATTGTAGTTTCTAATCATATTAGAGGGCTTAACAAAACCAAACCCTAATCTCATGCTTATACAATCATTTTCTCATGGGTATACCTACTATGATCAAGAAACCCATATTAATACAACAATAGTGAAAGATAATAGGGTCCAGAAACCCTATTCATAAGATCCATGAGGATAGACAATGTATTGGTCAACCTATCATGACCCAAGCCTAGGGACTAGGCGTGACAAGGTGCAAGGGGAACCCAAAAGGACCCTAAGCAAGCCTCTTAAAACATCATTACACATCCTTGATCACAGAAGCAACAAAACAAGCATCAAGAGAGAACAAATTAGGATAATCGAGAATAAAGGAAGCTTTCATATCTTAGACATCAAGAATAACATATTCAAGGCTCATAACATAGATAAATAACATATCCAATATCACCTTTACTAAATAGATATGAGCGGGGGCCATGGCAAGCAACCTGACTCACCCTCATAGTCAATACATAAGCAAAGAAAGATAGTCTTAATACATAGCTAGAGATCATGAGTAACATCCCCGCAATGCAGGACTCACCAACTAGCTTGAGAGACAATAGTACTAGCTACACAGAGAAGGATGATGATTGAGCGGTACACCAGTTCCTACATGGTGACATCATGTAGGCATAGAATATGCATTAATATATTTAAATGTACTAAGTATGTAGGATTTAATGCAACAATAGATAAGTGTCATAGGCAAAATGCATAATAATCCTCAATGGGTAGCAAAATAGCACGATGGCATGTATGATTATTGCTTACGTAAAACATGCTTATATAGAACATAATACATGTGTAATAACAGACCACTATCATATTGGTGGATCGTCGCACCCTACCACCCTTGGTGATTGAGGTACAAACCACTTCAACTTGTTGGTGGATTATCGCACCCTACCACCCGTGGTGACTGGAGTACAAACCCCCCAACATGGTTGATGGATCGCCATACTCTACCACCCATGGTGATCGAGGTACAAACCCCTTGACATGGTTATCAAGGTACGAACCCCTTGACACGGTTACCCGATGCTCAACCACCAAGTAGGGCATGGTCACATTCCAACACTATATAGAGAATACCACAAACATACATTCATTTCATCATCACTTTATCAACATTTCATCATCATATAGACGTTAAACTCATAAGGCATGTATTGGACCTTCAATTCCTCAAGAACACACACCCAGACATTTTATCAAACACTTACAGGGTGTGTAGTGCTAGTATATAACCATGCAATTCAAAAGTGTTATCATGCTAGAAAATTCAATGTAAAATGATTAATAGATATTTGGTAACACCCTCACGAAATATATATTAAAACCCTTCATCAAATCTCACATTATATCTTAGACTCATAGCCTAAAGCATAGTAAAATAGTCATAAATTCGTAGACCCCAACATGGTGTGAAGTAATTTTTCATAATAAATAAGATCCATTTGTAAATCAAATTTGAATTATGAAATTTAGGGTAAAAGGAAGCTTGGCATCATGGGTGAAAGGAACAAATGAAAGAAACCCACATACCTTAGCTTTAGAGATGAACTTGATGAAGATTTGAGATGGACATATGAAGCTTGAATGAGATCCTTTCAATCCAGATACGTTTTGAGACTTGAGTTTAGGAGTAAAATATTTGGCTAAGTGTTTGAATGAGTATTGGGGAATATTTTGAATGATATGAGGGTAAAACATTTCTATGTATAGGTATTTCATACTTGGGAACACTTAGGCCTAATACTTAAAAGTCTTGGACCGAGGTGCAAATCTAGACAAAAAAATAAACAAAGGCGTGCCCTTGGCACCTCTCTAAAAATCACATTTTGCGATTTCCAAATTATGATATGGTTGCTCTTAAATTGGGATTAGACCAATTTTACATTCAATTTGACACCCTGAACAAGAATATAAAGTCAAATTTTGTATATCATGCACGAATTTTGAGTTTATAGAAATTACGATTCTAGGCACTTCCGAGGCACATTCTTTGACACTTTTTGGGGTCGTTTCAATATTCTCCCCATAGGAACAGTCATCTCCGAATGTCAAATAAATGTATAATATAGATACAAACATGACCATTTCATCTCACGAAGGGATGAACAATTCACTAAAACATAATTTCAAAAAATCTCATCATAATTGTAAAATTATCATGAACTTATCAATTTAAACAAGAATGTATGCATATGACTTGGGCTAAACATAGATTTGAAATCACATAGGGGACTTAAAGTGATACCTTAGGCTTGGGTGGAGTGGAAAAGATAAGAATATTACTTTTGCATGTCCACTTCGGCCTCCCAAGTAGCACTTTCCACTTGTTGATTCCTCCAAAACACCTTAATGGAAGCCACATCCTTGTTCCTCAATCTCTTCACTTTCCTATCAAAAATTTGAACCGAAACCTCTTCATAAGTCAAGTTGTCTTCCACAGCACCCACAATATCAAGGGGCACAATAGCATTAGGATAGCCCACACACTTCCTCAACATAGACACATGAAATACCGGATGAATCAATTCCATTTCTCTAGGCAAATCCAACTTGTAAGCTACCTTGCCAATTCTTCTCATTATCCTATAATGGCCCAAATATCTTGGGTTCAACTTTCCCTTTTTACCAAAGCAAACCATACCCTTTATGGATGACACCTTCAAATAAACCCAATCACCTACTTTGAATTTAAGATCCTTTCTCTTCACATCGACATAGGACTTTTGGCGACTTTGAGCCGCCTTCAACATTTCTCTGATAATCCTAACCTTCTCAAGAGCGTCCAAAAACAAATCTGGTCCTAACATAGCCTCTTTACCAATTTCAAACCATCCAACCAGTGATCTATAACATCTATCATAAAGAGCCCTAAAAGGAGCCATACCGATGCTAGAATGATAGCTATTGTTGTAGGAGAATTCAATCAACGGAATATGATCATCCCAACTACCTTTGAGTTCCAATACACAAGCCCTAAATATGTCTTCAAGTGTTTAGATAGTCCTTTTGTCTTGGTCATCTGTTTGAGGGTAGAAGGTTGTACTAAACTTAACCATTGTACCAAGAGCCCTTTGGAAATATCTCCAAAAATGTAAAGTACATTGAGCTCCACGATACGATATAATGGATAAAAAAACCCATGCAATCTCACCATGTCATGGATATACAACCTAGCATACTCCTAAGCCCCGTATGTGGTCTTAACTGGTAGAAAGTGAGTCAATTTTGTCATTCTATCAACCACAACCCAAATGGAATCAAAACCCTGCCTAGTCTTTAGCAACCTAACTACAAAGTCCATATTAATCTCCTCCCACTTCCAAGTAGGAACCTCTATGTCTTGAGTTAGGCCACTTGGCTTTTGATGTTTGGACTTGAGTTATTGACAACTACAACAACCAGACATAAATTTGGCAATATCTTTCTTCTTGCCTAACCACCAATCTACCTCTCTCAAATCCTTATATGTTTTAATATAGCCGGGTGTGAATAGAATAGGATGAACCATGAGCCTCATCAAGAATTCACTCTCTCAAGCCATCAACACAAGGCGCACACAACCTACCTTGGTATTTAAGTGCACCATCTCATCCTTGGGACAAAACCTCCACTTTCCCATCACTAACCAAATCCTTCAATTTTAGTAGAGAGAGATCAAGATCTTGCTTAGCTTTTACCTCCTCAACCAATAAAAAGATATAACCATCAATAATAACAATACCACCACTATGCACTTCCCCCAACCTAACTCCTAACCTAGCCAGAAAATGGACCTCCATAGCCACCTCTGTATCACCACTATTATCATGAGGTAAGCTACCCAAAGACACCCTACTCAATGCATTTGCCACCATATTAGCCTTACATAATGCACACTCATATCATAGTTTTTAGAAGTTCTAACCATCTCCTTTGTCAAAAGTTAAGATCTTTTCGAGTGAAGACATATTAGAGGCTCTTATGATCAGTGAACACATCAACATACACCCCATACAACTAATGACGCAAATTCTTTAGTGTAAATACCATGGCTGCTAGTTCAAGATCATTTGTAGGGTAGTTTTTTTCATGCACCTTGAGTTGACTAGAAGCATAGGATATCACCTTACAATTTTGCATTAGAACATAACCCAAACAACCTGTAGAAGCATCACAATACACAACAAATCCCTCTAGCCCTTCTAGTAGTGAAAATATATGAGCGGACACAAGCTTATCTTTCAAGGTTTGGAAGCTCCTCTACAACTCATCGGTCCATACAAACTTGACCCTCATTTGAGTCAATTTAGTCATAGGAAAAGCAATATAAGAAAACCCATTAACAAATTTCTGATAATATCTTGCCAAGCCCAAGAAACTCCTAATGTCCAAATGGGTCAATGGTCTAGGCCAAATTTTAACCCCAATGATCCTCTTAGGATCCACCTTAATGCCATCGCCCGAAAACACATGTACTAGGAAGGCAACCTCCTTCAACAAAAATTCATACTTTTTATATTTCGCATATAGCCTCTCTTCCTTCAATCTTTGTAGCACAACCCTCAAATAAGCCCTATGATCCTTCTCACCACGAGAATAGATCAAAATATTATCAATGAATTCCATAAAGAATGAATCAAGGTAGGGTTTGAAGATCCTATTCATAAGGTCCATGAAGATGGTTGATGCATTTGTCAACCCAAAAGATATCACCACAAACTCGTAATGCCCATATCTAGTCCAGAAGGCTATCTTAGGGACATCACACTCCCTCACTTTCACTTGACGATACACGAACCGAATATCAATCTTAGAGAAATGGCTAGCCCCTTACAATTGGTCAAACAAATCATCAATCCTTGGAAGAGGATACCTATTCTTGATGGTAACCCTATTAAGTTACCAATAGTCAACACACATTCTAAGGGACCAATCTTTCTTTTCCAGAAACAACATCGGTGCACCCCAAAGCACCACATAGTTGACTCCTTCTTCCTCCTTCCATTTGTTGTACTATATTTGTACCACCCCTTTGAATTGGTAGGATGCCAGCTCCACATTATCCTCTTATCTCACATCCATGATAGACAAAATCTTGCAGACCTCATCAACAAACCCTTGGGAGTCCTCACTCACCTTTGACCCATTTAATTCTGAGGAATTCATTCTCATGAAGTCTTGTACTCGAGAAGCTGGTGTAGGAGCATAAGGGTCTTGGGAGGCGTGGTTGGCTTCATTAGCCACCACTTGTGCAAGCAAAGTGTGAGCATCCTAAAGCTCTCCATTAGCCGGTTGCTCATCGGGTTTGCAGGCTCTTCTCCCTCTCGTATTAGGCATGATCTAGCATAGCAAAGGACAATCGTTAGGGGAAAAACCTTACTTTAACTTCTACAGCACGACATAGAGTAAGAAGAAGTGAAATATTTCTTAAATGCCTCATAACTTCTAGGACATAGTTGTGATTTTTCATAATAAATAATACCCATTTGTAAATCAAATTTAAATCATACAATTTAGGGTAAAAGGAAGATTGGCATCATGGGTAAAAGGAACCCATGAAATAAACTCACATACCTTAGCTTTGGAGATGAACTTGATGAAGATTAGAAATGGAGACTTGAAGCTTGAGAGGAAATCCTTAGATACAGAGAGGGTCTTGAGACCTAAGTTTAGGAGTAAAATACTTGGCTAACTATTCGAAAAAGTATTAGAGAATGTTTAGAATGATATAATGGTGAAAAATGTTAAGTATAGGCATTTCACATTTGGGAACACTTAGGCACAAGACTTAAAAGTCTTGGAACGAAATCAAAACTGGCCAAAAGTTTACACTAGTGCGCGCCTTTGGCATGTCACACTAGGGGCGCGAAAAGTTCTCTGTAATTCATTTTTTGTAAAATTGAAATTGCTAATCAGTTTCTCTTAAATCCGGGTTAGACTATCTTTGCACTCAAAATACCCCCCTGAATAAGAATATGATGTTGGATTTTTGATATCACCCATGGATTTTGTGATATATAGAAATTATGATTCGGGACACTTCTGAGGCAATTGTTTTTGGGGTCTCTACAATGTCTCCGCCTTGGAAAAATTTGTCCCTGAATGCTAAAGAGACATATATGAGAGACACACACATGACAAATTTTAGCGCACAACGAAATACAATAATGCACTTAAAATATCATAAGTGTAAAATCATCATGAACTTAGTCAATTTAAACATAAACATATGAAATAAGATGAGGTTGAACTTAAGACATGAGATCATATAAAGGACTTAGGTCAATACCATAGGCTTGATTGGACTGTAAAAGGTAAGGATATCGCTTTTGCATGTCATCTTCGGCCTCCCAAGTAGCACATTCAACTTGTTAATTCCTCCAAAAGTCCATAAATGAAGTGACCTCTTTATTTTTCAATCTCTTCACTTGCCTATCAAGGATCTGAACCGAAACCTCTTCATAGGTCAAATGATGTTCAACCACACCTACAACATCAATAGGTACGATAGTGTTCGGATCACCCACACATTTCCTCAACATAGAGACATGAAACACCGGATGAACCAAATCCATTTCTTTAGGCAAGTCCAACTTGTAAGCTACCTTGCCAATCCTTCTCATCTCCCTAAAAAGACATAAATATCTTGGGCTCAACTTGTCTTTCTTACGAAAATGGATCACACACTTCAAGTCAACCTAATCACCAACCCTAAAATTAAGATCCCTTCTCTTCACGTCTACATAAGACTTTTGACGAGTTTGGGCCATCTTTAACTTTTCTCTGATCATTCTAACCCTTTCAAGAGCCACAATAACCAGATGTAGTCCTAAGAAGGACACAAAACAACCTCAAACCAACCCATCGGTGATCTAAAACATTTACCATAGAGAGCCTCAAAAGGAGCCATACCAATGCTAGAATGATAGCTATTATTGTAGACAAATTCAATCAAAAGAAGATGATTATATTAACTACCTTTAAGATCTAACACACATGCTCTAAGCATATCCTCAAAGGTTTGTATGTTTCTTTCAACTTGGCCATCCATTTGTGGGTGGAAGGCCGTAGAAAGCTAACTCTAGTACTAAAACCCTTTTGAAAGGACTTCTAAAAGTGTGAAGTGAAAATGTGCCCCACGATCCGGTATTATAGACAAAGGAACTTCATACAACCTTTTCAAGTCATTAATGTACAACCTTTCATAATCTTCAGGCCCAAATGTCATTTTAACTGATAGAAGGTAGGCCGATTTCGTCATCCTATCAACCAAATCCCAAATGGAATCAAAATCCTTTCTAGTCTTGGGCAACCCAACCACAAAATCCATATTTATCTCTTCCCACTTCCAAGCGGGAACCTTAATGTCTTTGGTTAGACCACCCAGGCTTTGATGTTCGACTTTCACTTATTGACAAGTATGACAATCGAAAACTAATTTGGCAAGGTTCCTCTTCATGCCTACAAACCAATACACATCTCTCAAGTCTTTATACCTTTTGGTGGAAGAGTTATGGTCCACATCAAGGATCTTTTATAGAAAAATATACAACACACAGTATACACAACCTACCTTAGTACCTAAGGGCTCCATCTCCACCCAAGGATCAAGATCTTGTTTTGCGATCACCTCATCAACCAAAGAAGACTTAGAATCATCATCAATAACAAAACCATTATTACTATCCTCTTCCAACCTAACTCCTAATCTACCCAACCGATACACCTACCGATACATCTCCTTCTCACTACCATCAATATGTGCTAGGCTACCCTCTACTTAAGGCATCCGCCACCATATTTGCTTTACCTGGATGATAATAGACACTCATATCATAGTCCTTAAAAAGTTCTAACCATCTCTTTTGCCTCAAGTTGAGATCTTTTTGAGTGAAGACATATTGGTGGCTCTTATGATTGGTGAACACATCTACATGCACCCCATACAAGTAGTAACACCAAATCTTTAATGGAAACACAATGGTGGCTAACTACAGATCATGGTTAGGGTAGTTCCTTTCATGTACGGTGAGTTGTCCAGTAGCATAAGCTATGACCTTACCATTTTTTATTAACACATAATCCAAACCAACCCAAAAAGCATCATAATACACCACAAATCCCTCAAACCCATCCGATAGTGACAATATAGGAACGGACACAGGCTTGTCTTTCAATGTTTGGAAACTCCATTCATATTCATCAGACCAAACAAACTCGGCCTTCTTTTGAGTCAATTTTGTCATAGGGGAAGCAATAGAAGAGAACCCATTCACAAACCTTCGATAATAGCCCACTAAACCCAAGAAACTCCTAATGTCCAAATGGGTCAATGGTCTAGGCTAATTTTTAACCACAATGATCCTCTTAGGATCCACCTTAAGGCGATCGGCTGACAACACATGTACTAGGAAGGAAACCTCCTTCAACAAAAATTCATACTTTTCATATTTAGCATATAGCCTCTCCTCCCTCAATCTTTGCAACACAATCCTCAAATGAGCCCTATGCTCCTCCTCACCACGAGAATAGATCAAAATGTCATCAATGAAAACCACAACAAAGGAATCAAGGTAGAATTTAAAGACCCTATTTATTAGGTCCATAAAGATGGCCGGTTCATTGGTTAACCCAAAACACATCACCATAAATTTGTAATGTGCATACCTGGTCTGGAAGGCCGTATTGGGAATATCACACTCTCTCACTTTCACTTGATGATACCTGGACCAAAGATCAATCTTAGAGAAATGGGTAACTCCTTGTATTTGATCAAACAAATCATCAATCCTTGATAGAGGAAACCTATTATTGATGGTAACCCTGTTGAATTGCCGATAGTCAATACACATCCTAAGGAACCCATCCTTCTTTTTCACAAGCAATATAAGAGTACCCAAATGTGATTAGCCAGGTCTAATAAATCCCCTCTCAAAAAAGTCCCTCAATTTTTCGGTCAAATCTATCAACTCCACTAGGGCCATATAGTAAAAGAGAATAGAAATGGGTTGAGTATCGGGGAAGAGGTTTATGCCAAAGTCCATTTTCCTTTCAAGAGGAACACCAAAAAGGTCATTTGGAAAGACATCAAGAAACTCATTTACAACTGAAACTAACTCTATGGGAAGGACTTTAGACTTCATATCCCTAACCCTAACATGGCAAAAACACTCCTTAGAGATCAACTTACGGACTTTAATGCAAGAGATGAATCTACCCTTGACCACCACATCTTGACTTTTGCACTGAAGGACAGGTTCATTTGGAAATTAGAATTTGACCCTATGAGTTCTATGATCAACAGAAGCATAGTATGCATGCAACCAATCTATCCCAAGAATTATATCAATATCAACCATGTCAAACTCCATAAGATCACAAGGCAATAATTTATGCAAGAAGCAAATAAGATAATTTCTATAAACTTTTCTAGCAACAGATGCACCAATAGGAGTACACACCTCATATAACTTATGCAACAACTTTGGGTCAACACGGAACTTTTGGGCAAAAAAGGGGGTAATAAAAGAAAGAGTGATACCCAGATCCATTATTGCATACACATCAAAGTCAATAATTTTTCAACATACTGGTAATAACATCGGGACTTCATCAACCCCTTGCCTCTCATGCAAATCATAGAACCAGTTATGCCTTGGTGCACTATCTTGTCGGCCACCTCTCCCTAATTGGATTGCATTAGCACCTTATGGACTAACCTCCTTGCCCTTGTTGTGTTTTGGAAGGCATAGCCTTATGACCTATTTTCCCACAACCATAACAAGTATCGACATTCCTCAAACATGGGTCACCATCATTCTTACCACACTGTGAACACACATCAATAGGAGCCACACCCCTTACACCTTGGGCTCTCGGAAGACCATTCGCAACCCTCTCATCAAATGATTGAGTAGGCATTTATCCTTTGTGGAACTGTCCACTCCTTTAGAACTTACCCTCAAAACGGGCCCTCTTAGCCTCAAGCCCCCTTTTGTTCCTTAATTTCTCCTATTTTATTTGTTCGGCATATGTGATCAAACGTGATAAGTCCATATCACTAATCAACATGGTGGACTAGCATTCTTCACTAAGAAAGTCAGATACACCCACAACAAATTTGTTCATTCTCGACCTTAAGTCGGCAATCAAGTGGGGAGCAAACTTTGAAAGTTGGGTGAACTTGAGGGCATACTCCCTCACATTCATGGACCCTTGTCTCAAATTCATAAATTCCACCAACTTAGCTTCCTAAAGTTCAAGGGGGAAGAACCTACTAAGGAAGGCCACCTTGAACTCCTCCCAAAGCACCACATAGTTGACTCCCTTTTCCTCCTTCCATTGCTTGTACCATATTTGTGCTATCTCTTTGAGTTTGTAGGCCACCAACTTCCCCTTATCATCTGACCTCACACTCATGATGGACAAAATTTTGTAGACCTCATCAATGAGCTCTTGGGGGTCCTCACTCAGCTTTGACCCATAGAACTCCGGGGTATTCATTCTCATGAAGTTTCTTATGCGAGAGACCGGTGTAGGAGTATAAGGGGCTTTGGACCCTTGGTTGTCTTTCTTAGCCACCACTCGTGCAATCAAGGTGAGAGCATCCCTAAGCTCTCCATTGGCCGGTTGCTCCTCGAGCTTGCTGGCTCATCTTTCCCTCGTATTAGACATAATCTAGCATTACAAAGAATAATCATTAGGGGAAAATATTACTTCGACTTTATAGCATGACTTAGAACATAAAGAAGGAAAACATTTTGTAAAATGTCTCATAGCCTCCTACTCATAGTTGTGGTGCACAACACAACTACAAATAAGACTCTAATCAACACAGTATGTTGGACTCTGAGGATCTAACAACCTAGTGTTGTGATACCACCTTTGTAACGACCCAAGTGTATATCCTAGACGTGACTGGCAAATTGGGAACCTGAAGGAAACCTAAACAAGACTCATAGCATATAGTTACACATCCTTAGTCACGAAAGCAATTAAAATGGCAATCAAAGATAAATGTAAACAAGGGGAAATTGGGACTAAGGATAAACATCCATATCATAAACATCAAGAGTCAATAGAATCAAGGTTATAGCATAGATACATAATATTTCCAACACCACCTCTACTACATAGATAAGAGAGGGGGCAAGACAAAGCAACCGGGCTCACCCTCATAGTCAATACATAAGTCAAACAGAGAAAGTCTTAATACATAGCAATAGATCATAAGTAACGTCTCCAGAATGGAGAAATTACCAACAAGCTTGATAGGAGTCGTACTAGCCACATGGAGGATGATGATCAAGTGGTACCCTAGTTTCTACATGGTGACATCATGAAGCGATAGAGTATGAATTAGTACATTTGAATGTACTAAGTATGTGGGATGCAATGCAACAAGAGGTAGGTACCATAGGCAAAATGCATAATCATAAGCACTGAATAGCATACTAACAATATGGCTTGTATGAATGATTGTTGAAGTAAAACCATACTTATATAGATCATAATACGAGTGTAAGGAGTGATCATTATAGTGCAAGCCAAGGCCTACCCCCTCATTGGATAGAAGCATGAGGTACGTACCCCTTCATGATATTGATGGAGTACAAACCCACCATCAAGGTTGACGTAGTACAAATCCCTTATCAAGGTTGACAAAGTACAAAATCCCTATAAAGGTTGAGGGTACCAACCCCTAACAAGCTTACTCGGGCCTACCACTCCCTCAGCTAGGCGACAAAGTTACCAACCCCTCGATAGGTTACCTAGACCTACAACCCCTGAGCTAGGCTTGGTCATCCCCAACACCATATGTACACTACTTTCATCATCATACACACACATTCCTTGTCAATCACAATCACATGATCATTTTATCATCATATAGGCATTCAACTAATAAGACATACATTGGACCTTCAATTCCTCAAGAATCCATAATAGAACATTTTATCAAACACTTAGAGAGTATGTAATTCTAGTGCAAAGCCATACAATTCAAGAGTGAAATCATATTACAAAAATCAGTGTAAAGCCAACAATAGATATTTGGTAACACCCTGAAATAATATTCATCAAGACACTTTATAAATTCTCACCATAGACCTTAGATTTATAGCTCCAAACATAGTAAAATAGTCATGATTTCATAAACCCAACATAGTGTGTACTGAATTTCACAATGAATAAGACCAAAGAATAAATCAACTTTAAATCATGAAATTTTAAGTAAAAGAGCTTGGTTATCATGGTTGAAGGGAAACCATGAAAAAAAACCACATACATTAGCTTTGGAGATAAACTTGATGAAGATTGGAGATGGAGACTTGAAGCTTGAGATAAAATTCTTAGATCCGGAGAGGGTTTTGAGACTTGAGTTTAGGAGGAAAGTATTTTGCTAAGTGTTTGGATGAGTATTGGAAAATGTTTAGAATGATATGAGGGTGAAAAATGGTTATGTATAGGCATTTTCACATGTGGGAACACTTAGGTCAAAGACTTAAAAGTCTTGGACTGAAGTCAAAACTGTCCAAAAATTTACACAAGTGCGCGCCCTTAGCGCATCGCGCCAGGGGCGCGAAAAGCTCTCTAGAATTCCTTTTTTGGGAAAATCAAAATTTCTAATCATATGCTGCTAAACCGTGGTTAGGCCTATTTTCCACTCAAAATCACCCCCTGAACAAAAATATGAAGTTGCATTGTTGATATTACGCATGAATTTTATGATATATGGAAATTATGATTTCAGGCACTTCGGAGTCACATTTCAGGCACTTTTTTGGGAATGTAACATAGCCACACCACCAACACCTTAGGACCTTAGGAAGTAATTGGAAAACCTCTTTGAGTTTGTAACATTCCCTCAAAACATACCATCTTAGATTCATTAGTCCTCCTCTTCCTCAACTTTTCCTCATCTATTTGTTTGGCATAGATCATCAAATGGAACAAATCCATGTCTCTAATCAACATAATAAAATGTGATATTATTTACTCACCAAATCAGATACACCTATCATGAACTTGTTCATTCTAGAGCTTAGGTCGGCAACTAAGTGGAGAGCATATGTAGAGAGTTGATTGAACTTGAGGGCATACTCCCTCACACTCATAGACTCTTGTCTCAAATTCATAAACTCCACCATCTTGGCCTCCCTACACTCAAGAGGAAAGAACCGATTAAGAAAATCTACCTTGAACTCCTCCTAAACACCATATTATTGATTCCCTTCACCTCCTTCCAATGATTAAACCATATTTCTGCTACCTCTTTGAATTGGTAGGACGACAACTCAACTTCCTCTTTATATCTAACACCCATGATAGTCAATACCTTATAGACCTCATCAATGAACTCTTGAGGGTCCTCATCTACCTTAAATCCATAGAATTCCTATGGGTTCATCCTCATAAAAACCCTCACCAGAAATGCCAGTGTAGGAGCATGAGGGGCTTAGTCTCCTTGGTTTGATTATTTAGCCACAACTTGTGCTAGGAAAGTTAGAGTATCCCAGAGCTCACCATGAGTCAATTGTTCCTTGGGAGCGTGGGCTCTACTTTCTCTTGTGTTAGGCATGATCTAGCATAGCAGTGAACAATCATCTAGGGGGGGAGTCTTACTTTAACACTATAACAGTGCTTACGATATGAAGAAGGGAAACATTTTCCTAAAACATCTCATAGCCTTTTAGTCATAATTGTGTTGCACAACACGACCATGAATAGAACTCTAATCGATATGGAGTGTTGGATACCAAGACCTATTAACAACCTAATGATCTGATACCATGTTCTTCACGACCCAAGCCTAGGTCCTATACATGACACAACGAATGGAGAACCCAAGGGGACCCCAAACAAGCCTCTTTACATATCATCACACATTCTTGTTTGCAGAAGCAGTAAATGACATTAATAAGAGTAGAGATAAGATAAAAGGGGATAAAGGGAAACTTTTATAAAATAAGACATCATTAAATCAAGAGAGTTAATGCTCATAACATAATGGCATAACTTGTTCAATGACACCTCTACTACATAGATAAGAGCGGGTGCCAAGATAAGCAATCAGGCTCACCCTCATAGTCAATAGATACATAAAAGAAAGATAGACTTAGAATATAGCATGAGATCATAAACATCATCCCCAGAATGGAGGGCTCACCAAATTGAAATGACCCCACAACGTGCCTGAAAATGTGCCTTGAAAATGCCCGAAATTGTAATTTTCATATATCTAAATATTCGTGCGTTATTTCAAAAATTCAACTTTATATTCTTGTTCAGGGGCAAAATTGAGTGGGAAATGCATCTAACCAAAATTTTAGAGCAATGGTAGTAAAATCCAAATTTTCAAAGTGAACTGAAAAATAGTGTACGTGCGCGTTTCTTCCGTGATACCCATACGTGAAAATACCTATTCTTAGCCTCATATCATCCAAAGCATTTCCTAATACTCACTCAAATACTTATACTAATTTTCCTCTCAAGATTCAAGTCCAAAAGCTCTTATTTTGAAAGGTTTCCTTTCAAGCTTAAGGTCTCCATCTCCCATCTCCATCAAGTTCGTTTCCAAAACTAAGATATATAGGTTTCTTTCATGGGTTCCTTTTACTCATGATATCCAAGCTTTCTTTTTACTCAAACTGCATTATTTGAAGTTCATTTTTTCATGGATCTTAATATTTATGAAAATCACTGCACACTATGTTTGAGCTTATGAAAGTGTGACTATTTTACTATGTTTTGAGCTATGAATCTAATATATATTGAAGGTTTTGATGAAGGATTTTGATGTATATTGCTTGAGGGTGTTACCAAGTATTGATTGATGGTTTTACATTTTGTTTACTTACATGTTTTCACTCTTGAATTGCATGGTTTTATACTAACAGTACACACTCGCCAAGTGTTTGAAGGCCTAATGTTTGACATATGAGATATATTACTTTATGATGACGATGTAGGTTGTAAATGTGTTAATTTCCTGCTAAGCTTCTATAGTGCTATATATTGACCATAATCTTATTGGTGGGTTTGTACCTTGACCACTTTGATAGACAGTGTTAAGTCCATTAACCTTGTTGGGGGGTTTGTACCTTGACCACTTTGATCGAGGGCAGTAAGTCCATTAACTGTATTGAGGGGTTGGTACCTTGACCACTTTGATGAAGGGTGTTAAGTCCATTAACTATGTCGAGGGGTTGGTACCTTGACTACTTTGATGGAGGGTGTTAAGTCCATTAACCTATTGAGGAGTTACTACCTCAACCACTACCAAGGGGACGTTAAGGCTTGTATTCTGAGTACATATTGCTTGGTCTATGATGATGGTCTATTCTTATCTATGTAATATATTCTATATAAGCATGTTTTACTTTAGGTATCATTTACTACATGTCATATTTATAGTATGCTATTTATTGCTTATGATTATTCATTTTGATCATATTACCTATCTCGTGTAGCATTGCATCCTATATAATTTGTACATTCAAACATACTAATTCATACTCTATGCATGATATCACCATGTAGGAACCGAAGCTCCATTTTGTCATCCTCCACCTCTACGTGGCTAGTGTGATTATCTCTCAAGCTAGTTAGTGAGTCCTCCATTACTGGGATGTTGGTCTATCTTCTTATGCTATTTATTGATACTTTCTTCTTTATTGCTACTTTGACAATAAGGGTGAGCCCAGTTGGTTTGTCATGGCCCCCGCTAAGTATCTATGTTTAGAGGTGTTATTGGACAACTTGTATATTATGCTTGAGCATTGACTCATCTATGATATTAAGTATTACTCTATATTTTCTGTTTCCCTTAGCCCCAATTTCCCTTGTTTATGTTTCTTAGGTTGTTTCATCTTGTTTTCGCAACTAAGGATGTATGTATGATATGCTAAGAGGCCTATTTTGGGTTCCTTCGGGTTCCCCATTTACCAATCATGTCTAGTCCCTAGGCTTAGGTCGTGACAAAGATGGTATCAGAGCACTAGGTTGTTATATCCTTGGATTCTAACACACCCCATTGATTCGAGTCTTATCCATAGTTGTGTTGTGCACCATGACTATGAGTAGGATGCTATGAGATGTTTTAGGAAATATTTCTCTTCTTCATGGTCTATGTCGTGCTTTATAAGTTAGAAATGGCTTTCCCCTCTAACGACTATTCTTTGCTCTTCTAGTTGATCATGTCGCTTCGAAGAGGAAGGCAAAGGAAGCTAAGCTGAAGGTTTTGATGTTGATGAATTCGAGTTTCACTATTTCTTTTGGTTACTAGTGGGTTTCTTGTTTTTTTTGAGTTGTGATATGAACCTTTGATGTTTACCTCTTGGTTGGATATATTGTTACCAGAAAGTTCATAGGTATTGATCCGGGTTTGTGTTGCATGAAGTCTTGCCTTGTGGCTTGTTGGAGTTTGTATGGTGGATTTTGATGTCATACTAGGGATGGAATGGTTTTTTGAATATTATTTCTTCATGGATGGTAGGACCCATAGAATTAGATCCTGATTCCCTAATAAACCCGTCCTTGAGTGGAACAGCCTTAATGTGGTGGTCAAGTGATAGCAAGAGGGTAGGTCTATTTCATGTCTTAAGGTACAATTGATCTCCAAGGGGTTGCATTTATCATCTTCTGAGAATTGGAGGTGTTGAACCTAAGTTGTTTTGTTTATCGAATTGTTGGTGGTAGTAGATGAGGCCCTGCTTGTCCCTTTTCAAAATTTTAAAATTGGGGTAGTGTCTTTTGGTTTGACTAGTACACCTTATGCCTATAAGTCTCATGACTAAGATCTTTAGTCCCTACTATAATAGACTTATTGTGGTTTTAGTGATGATATGATGTTCGTTTCTCTAATGAGGTAGTGTGTGTGAGTCATTTGAGGGTAGTGCTACAAATTTTAAGGAAGAAAGTTGCATGCTAAATAGGAGAAATAGGAGTTTGGTTGTAAGAAGTTACCTTTCTAGGTTGTATGGTGCCGAGTGATGGTATTAAAGTGGACCCTAGTAAGACGAAGGTGATTGGAAATTAGCCTAGATATTTTCTTTTGAACCCATTGAATATTTAGAAGCTTCTTGGGCTTAGCAGGCTAATACCAGAGGTTTTGAATAGGTTTTTCTACTATTACTTCTCGTATGACTTAGTTGACCCTAAGTAAGGCCAAAGTTGTGACCAACATTTTGAGTAGGGTGATTTGATAGGTCTTCGAATTGTTATCTCTTATGTGATTCCTTTGTGCTAATAGGATTCATGTGTGTGTCCCAGATAGTTGCATGAGTCTATAATGGCTAGAAGAGATCTATAAGGGTTTTCCTGTGTTATCATTTCGTAGAATCTTATCTTGTGATCTCGTTTGGACTTAGTTTGAGGTGTTGGAGGTCTTGGCGTAATTTGGGCTGCTTGCATAGCATGCTTCCAATGAATGTAGAATCCGTAAGGTTGTAACATGATGGTTGAGGATGGTCAATCTATTCGGTCAACTACAATGGGTTAGTTACTTCTCTAAGATTGATCTTTGGTACGAGTTTTGTCCCCAAGTGAGGATAAGGGTAGGTGATATCCCTAAGTGTCTTTTCGGACATAGAGTGAGCATTATTAGTATTGATGGAGTGGTTCAGTTGACTTATGCACCAGTGGTGTTTGTGGGTTCTTGAATAGGGTCTTAAAACCCTACCTTGATATGTGTGGTGTGGTCTCTAGTGATGAGCTATTGAGTTGTTAGAGTTTGTAAATCATATGGGGGTAGTGTTGCAATTCTTGGAGGGTGATAAGTTGTTTGCTAAATATGATAGGTGTGCATTATGGATAGCAAGAAGATTGTTAGAATTCTTCAAGGATTATGAATGAGTTTGCATTATTTTTCCCTGAAAGGCTAATGTTGCGGTCGATGCTCTAGGTAGCCTAGCATGTGTTGTTGATGGTGGAAAAGAGGAGACTAGTGGGGTCTATCGGTTGGTTTGGTTAGAAGTTAAGTTGAGGGAAGTTAAGCATGGTGGTGTAGCATTCTTGATGGTTCTAAATTCTCTCAGGTTAAGAGGACTAGATTAGGCAAGGCATTGATTTAGCCTTATTAGGGTTGGAAGTTTTTGGTGTGGAGATGATAGAGTGGAGGTTCTCTCCCAAGGGGGAGATGGTGGTTATGTTACCAAGTGGATTAGGTGTATTTAAGGTTTACAATTAAGTTGAGGATTATGAGTCCTTATAGAATGTAGAGGAAGGTTGGTAAGGTTGCATAAGTTTGGGAATTGCCTATGGGAATTGCCTATGGTAGAGGTATGGTTTATCCGATTTGTCATGTTCTAGGTTGAGGGGATGTGTTGGTGACTCTAGCGCTATAGAACTTATTGAAGTTGTGGGTGAGGTCGAGTATAAGCTGAATTAGAAGGATCTCTCGGTGTAGATATTGGATGGATAAGTGAAGTTGATCGATGAAGATGTAGTATTCATCATGGCCCTTTGGAAGAGTCATCTATTCGTATGTGTTTCTATGGGAGCCGGTACGGGCATGGAGAAATAGTATCTGTATATCTTTCATTCTATTCAAGCTTATAATGACATTTCAAGTCCATTTCATGATTCCAAGACTTATGTTTCAGCCCCTATGTCATTTGCATGCATCCATCTTTATGTAACAAGTTCATGATGATTTTTGATACTTATGCTGATATTTTGAAATGGTGTTTTCAATGTATCATTGCATTCTTATTGGGCTAATTACTCATGATTACTCTTCTCATACACATTTCTTTGACATTTCGAGATGAATATTCTCAAGGGGAGATATTGAAATGATCCCAAAAAGTGTTCAAAAATATGCCTCGGATGTGCCCGGGAATGTAATTTCCATATATCTAAAAATTTGTGCATTATTTTGAAAATATGACTTCATATTCTTGCTCAGGGGGGAAAATTGAGTAGGAAATGGGTCTAATCAAAATTTTAGAGATTTTCAAAGTGAGTTGAAAAATAGTGTCAGCGTGTGTTCCTTCTTCAACACACACTAGTGTTAAAATTATCTTGATTTTTGACATAGGTCCAAGACTTTAAAGTCTTGGACCTCAGTGTTCCCATATATGAAAATACCTATACTTAGACTTATTTCACCATCATATCATCCAAAACATTCTACAATACTCACTCAAACACTTAGAGTAATTTTCCTCTCAAGATTTAACTGCCAAAACCCTCATTCGGATCTAAGGATTTCCTCTCAAGCTTCAACTCTCCATCGCTAATCTCCAACAAGTTTATCTCCAAATCCAAGGTATGTGGTTTCTTTCATGGGTCCTTTCACCCATGATAGCCAAGCTTCCTTTTTACTCAAATTGCATGATTTGAAGTTGATTTATTAATGTGTATTAACTATTATGAAAATCACTGAAAAAATATGTCTTATCTTACGAATGTGTGACTGCTTTACTATGTTTTGAGCTATGAATCTAATATCTATTAAAGGTTTGATGAAGGGTTTAGATGCATATTGCATGAGAGTATTAAAAAGTATTAGTTTATGGTTTTACATTGGCTTTACTTGAATGTTTTCACTCTTGAATTGCATGGTTTTACACCAACACTACACACCTGCCAATTGTTCGATAAAATGTTCGGTTTTATGATTGTTGAGTTGTTGAAGGCCTAATGCTTGGCACATGAGATATATGACTTTATGATGATGAAAGTATGTTGTATATGTGTTAATTTCATGATAAGCTTCTATAGTGTTATATGTTGACCGTAACCTTGTTGCGGGTTGGTACCATGACCACTTTCATGGAGAGTGTTAAGTCCATTAACCTTGTTAGGGGGTTAGTACCTTGAACACTTTGATGGGGAATGTTAAGTCCATTAACCGTGTTAAGGGTTTGGTACCTTTACCACTTTCATGAAGGATATTAAGTCCATTAATCGTGTTGAGGGGTTGGTACCTTGACCACCTTGATGGAGCGTATTAAGTCTATTAACCGTGTTGAGGGGTTGGTACCTTGACCAGTTTGATGGAGGATTTAAGTCCATTAACCTTACTGAGGGGTCTGTACCTCAACCACTACCAAGGGGGTGTTAAGCCTTGGATTCTGAGTACTAGCTGCTTGGTCTATGATGATGGCCTATTAATATCTAGGTAATATGTTATATATTAGCATGCTTTACTTCAAATATCATTCATACATGTCATATTGATAGTATGTTATTTATTGCTTATGATTATGCATTTTGATCATGTTGTCTATCTTTGGTTGCATTGCATGCTACATGCTTAGTACATTTAAACCTACTAATGCATAATCTATGCCTATATGGTATTACCATATAGGAAACGGAGCTCCATTTGGTCATCCTCCTCCTCCATATGGCTAGTGCGATTGTCTCTCAAGTTAGTTGGTCAGTCCTCCATTCTGGGAACATTAGTTTATGTTCTTATGCTATGTATTAATACTTTCTTCTTTATTGCTACTTTGAAATTGAAGGTGAACCCGGTTGCTTTGTCTTGGCCCCCACTAAGATCTATGTTTAGAGGTGTTGTTGGGCAAGTTGTGTATTATGCTTGAGCTTTGAATCATCTATGACATTAAGTACTACTCTCTCATTCTCTTTTCCTTAGTCCCAATATTCCTTGTTTATGTTTCATAGGTTGTTTTATCTTGCTTCCGCAACCAAGAATGTGTGTATGATATGCTAAGAGGCTTGTTTGGGGTTCCTTCAGGTTCCCCAGTCACCCATCGCGTGGCCCTAGGCTTTGGTCATGATAAAGATAGCTTGAGAGAAATTGCACTAGCAACATGGTAGAAGATGCTCAAGTGGGGCTCCAGTTTCTACAGTGCGACATTATGTAGGCATAGAATATGCGTTAGTACGTTCAAATTTCATATGTAGGATGCAATGTAACAAGAGATAAGCAACATAATTGAAATGCATAAGCATAGTCAATGAGTAGCATATAACAATATGGCATGCACGGAGGATGCTTGAAGTAAATCAAGCTTGCATAGAATATTATACATGTGCAAGAAGAGACCATCATTTTAGAGTTCATAGTTTATCAAGGTATAAACCCCTTGATTGGTTGGTGGATCGTCTCACCCTACCACCCATCATGATTGAGGTACAAACCCCTCAACCCAGCTATTAAGGTATAAACCCCTTGATTGATTGGTGGATCATCGCACCCTACTATCCATGGTGATTGAGGTACAAAACCCTCAACCCAGTTATCAAGGTACAAACCCCCAAGTGGGGCATGTCAATTTCCAACAAAATCTAGGAGAATATCATATACATGCATGCCTTTCATCATCATAAAGTCATTAATCTCATAAAATATGCATTGGACCTTTAATTCCTCAAGAAATCATAACCGGACATCTTATCAAACACTTGGTGGGTGTGTAATACTGGTGTAAAATCATGCAATTAAAAAGTGTAATCATGCAAGAAATCTTGAAATAATTCATCCGACCAATACTTGGTAATACCATTATACAATATACACCAAAATGCTTCATCAAATCTCAAGATAGATCCAAGATTCATAGTTCAAAACATGCATGTTCAATCATACTTTTACAAAACCCCAACATAGCTTATAGTCTAGTTCATAATAGAAAACCCATATATAAAATCATCTTAGAAACATGTATCTTAGGTAAAAAGGAAGATTGGGCACCACGAGTGAAAGGACCCAATAGATGAAACCCACATACCTTGATTTTGGGGAAATGCTTGAAGAAGATTTGAATGGAGACTTGAAGCTCGGGTGAATTCCTTAAGATCCAAAAGAGACTTGGTCACTTGAATTTTGAGAGAGTTATTAGTCTAAGTGTTTGAGAGAGTATTGGGGAATGTCTTGGATAATAAAAAGGTGAAATATGGCTAAGTATAGCTATTTTCAAGCATCGAAAGGCTTAGGCCCATGACCCAAAAGCCTTGGACCGAAGTAAAAAAAACTGGCACAAAAATACACACTGGCGTGCCTAAGGCGCGTCGCACCAGGGATGCGCTAGCTCTATGGGATTTACATTTTTTCAACTTTCAAATTTTGCTATGGTTGCTCTTAAATTAGGGTTAGACCCATTTCCTACATAACTTTGCTACTTGAACATGAATACAAAGTTGGATTTTCAATATCACGCACAGATTGTGAGATATATGAAAATTATGATTTTGGGCACTTTTGAGCCATATTTTCAGGCAGTTTTAGGGGTCATTTCACTGTTTCTAAGGCCTAGTCATGACACATCAAATATGACACCCGAACATGCACCATCTAAGCCTCTTTTTCATGTAATTAGAATACATAAGGTAAAGTAAGAAAAAGATAAGAGAGTAAGCAAGCATAACATATCAATATAGAAGTTATAGTTTCCCTTAGGGGAATTACAACATCAAAAGTCCAAATCATGTGCCTACATTATAATATATTTGCAGGGACTAGAACATGCTACTATCTCATCCTCAAGATAGAATAACAATGAAATTATAAAGTCTCCAGATTAAAGCATAGTTGCTTGTCCGCTAATCATGGAAACTCAACAATAAGTCTTAAGCTCAAAATCTAAATCTAGACACAAAATGGAATCATTGTCACTTATTCTTACATGGTTAGATCATGTAGGCAAAGAAGTATATGTTAGTACGTGAAATGTACAAAGTATGTAGGTATTCCATGCACCAAGGAATGACATAACATAATAGTCACTAGAATAAGGACATTATATACCATGAATAGAAGCATCACTAGAACCTTTCATAATTATAACATACATATGTTTGAGTAAGACCATAATTGACAATAAGATCATGCGAACTATTACATGGAATCTCAATGCTCCCTCTACACTGAGCAAAAAAGAAGCTTACTTTGCCAAGGTAGACTGGATCCTCACCCTATAGGTTCTATCCTAGCTCGATGAGAACACATCATATGACCCCACCCTTTAGGATCTATCCTATCATGCTAAATGTCACATAATAAAGCTATATGGATCCATTACCAAACCTTATAAGGAAATAAACCTATAGTGGCACATAATTATAGGACAATGTAATCTACCAAAGCCCTCTCGGTGCAAAGTCATATCCCACATAATTCATACGTCATGCATATACATAGCTTTTCAACATAATTTGTAAAATAGTCATCATGACTTCATCAAAATATCTCAGGTCATAAGAACAATCCATCTACATAGCCTTTCATATAGTGTGGGTATACTCTACATCTTATCATCATCATTGCACAAATATTAGGGTCTTAAGTTACCTTTATCATCATATCATCATCATTATTATAACATCATTGTCATTAAACATGTTTTTTATACTAGGAATCATAGTTCTTGAAAATCAAAGCTTTGTAATGACAAACTAGGCCCATGTGTGGGTTCATGAGCAATTGAGCTGAAATCATACAACTAGATAAACACATGGGGAAATTATGCAATTGAAAGCACATTGGATAATAAATCAAGGAACCCACATCAATTTAAATAGTCCTAATCATCATATATTTTCACTCGAAAATCAGAGAAATCATGTAATTCTTTATAATTCGTACATAGATTAGTGTTATAATCATAGAATAATTGTGATCCAACTATTTGAAATCATATTATAAAAACTAATGTGAAATTACGGTGGGACGTAGAGAAAAAAAGGGGGTCCATAGGTAAAACTAATCAACGAATGAATCCCTACATACCTCAAGTGAAACCTTATGAATTTAGAGATGATTAATTTTGAATTAGTTGACCCAAATCTGGAACCCTAGATTAAATGGAGAGAATTCTTAGAGAGAGAATTTTGACAACTTTGTAGTGGTTTTAAGAGTGAATGAGTTTGAATGAATTGGAAATAGGTTTTATAAGAGTTAGGTCAGCTAAGTTAGTTAGAAGGGCCAAAACAATGTAGTGTAGGAGCAAAATAGATTGGACATCACCAGGAAGCCCTTTATTTAGAATTTTTTGCACTCATCCAGAAAATACATTTTCATGAGCCATAGTCCCATATACAAGTCATGAATTAGGTTCATGAAATGGTTGTAACAAAATTTTAGCTATTGTAAATTACATCTTGAACCCATAAAAATGCTTTTACGGTCCATAAATCCTTTTATAGGCTATGAAACCCTTTAGTGAAACCTTCTTAGAAAATTTTCCATTTATTCAAGGCTCCTTTCATGAACCTTTGTACATGTGGTGCTTACTTCCTCAACCCATCCTATTCTTTGTGAAGTGATTTCTGATGTCACTCAACCCATCTACTTTAGCGAAGTAGGGGCGGTCAGCATCAATATAATAACCCAAGTGAGATGTTGGAGTCAAATGCAATAAGAAATTGTGGTTGACGAATAGAAGTGGTTCATTGGATTAAGAAACTGTATGATCTGTAGGATTGCAATAATTAAAGGCAAGATCTAGAGTACAGAATATCTAATTAACAAATTAGGGATGATGTTGGTGATGTGCAAATATGGGAATCGATCTATAGTTGGGTCTAAAAAATAGACTAAATGAGTTGATAATAATTGAATAGGCAGGGTTTCTTGTAACCCACGTTCAGTGACGACAATGAGAGTTTCATATGATTCAACAATGATATCATATAGGGACTATTGATGTTCACGCTCCAACAGTAAAGTGGTCGCTATCAAGTATAAATCTAACTAGGGGCTAGGGTCGAATATATAGGGAATGTGAGGTTTGGCCAAATTAACTCACCACAGTCATTTGAAGTATTAATCGACTATATTCTTTAGAATAGGGGGGTTGCAAATTATAATAAAATAACTACAACAACTATACTTATAATCACGAAGAGACAATCAAGTTGAGAAGCAACTTAGGAATTGTGCTCTCCATGGTTTACTAACTCAAATAGACTAGATAACATATCATTAATTGAGACAATGCATGTAGGACGGTAACTTAGGCTCTTCCAGCCCTTTTGTAAAGGTGAAGATTGAATTTCACCATGGTGCTTGGTCAGTAACCATGGTGTGCCAACTAATCATTACCCATTGTCCCAAGCAACCTCTCTTTGGTCGGGTTTGGTTGATTAGATGACAGCACATCAATTCAATCCTATCACCCATTTCCTTTTCTTATTCATCACTACCTTGGCTGGGATCATGACACTGGGCGGGGTTAGGTGTTGGGCACCACCAAATAACAATCATTCCGAAGAAAAATGGACAATACATGTAAATATCCAATCAATGAAATGCAAATAATCCAGGTTATTAAAAGCTAGCTACTCATAGTTCCCGCACCCCCAAGTTGTGGAGGTTTAGGTACTTATAGTTAGCGCAAACTCACAAACAATGAATTGAATAAACATGGTTGAGAAATTATCCAAAGAAAATGAAGAACAAAATTCACCTTGATGTTGAAATCACAAGCTTGAAGAATGGAGTTTGATTACATGTGATTTCAAGTCCCCAAATTGGGTCTTCAAAGTAGAACTATAAGTATCTATACTAAACCCTAGAAAAAGATCTCTAAAATATTCTCAAAAATCTTTACAATCTCTACTGAATTATTACCTCTATGATCATGTCTTTTAAAACCCTAAACTAAATATTTTATACTATTTACAAAAAGAACCTAAAAGTGAATAAGAAAAGTTGGTCGGCAGTAGTTACAATTTGTAGTATTACTTGTAGGGTGACCTATAAGTCATAATTGGGCTTTTGTAGTCAGCAGTTAGCAGTTTGGATTTGACTGCTATGATCTATTTTATGAGTCAAGCTCTGGTATATGACTCTTATCCTGGGCTCATATGGCTGATTTGAATTTCTTAGATTTTGGTATTTTGAAGTTGTTAATCACTACGACTACCTCATATGACTCGTAGTTTGTGCTACAAATCGTAATTTGTCTCGTAGGCCTTCAAATTCGACAAAATCTTCTACTTTTCCTCAAAATCAAACCAACCTATATTTTCTGCAAAAACAAATACAAAACACATAAAAACCATAAAAAGTCACATTAAGAACTTGCAAAATCCATTGTCTTAGGCATCAAATATGTTGTACTTTGATAGCACATCAACACCCTCAACTTAGAACTATTGCTTTCCCTCAAGTGACGACTCGATCTATATAGTCAATAAGTAACCCATGGAAATCATTCGAATCGAACATACTTCTATCAATTTCAGCTTAGGTACCCAATCTAGCATTTTAAAAACTTGATTGGATGGCTACCAAGTAAATCAAGGCACATTGCTTCACACCCAAAGTCCCATTAGGGCGAAATAGCACCCGTTGCCGATGAGGCTCGGAGAAACAACCTGTATCCATGCACTTTCTATACATATTATAAGGGATTTCTACATTTGACATGACTTTAAGAAATAAAAAGTGATAACAAGCCAAAGCAAATTCATATGGCTAAGTGGTTGGGGCCACGGTGTTTAAAGTATGAGACACGACCACACTTTAATTTACATAGTCTATAAAGCCTCTAGATAAGGAAAAATATCTGATAAGGGTTGGGACAAGCCCCGTCTTAACTAACTATACAATACAAAATACAAGCTCTAGATATACAAAGCTCTGAAGCAATTTGGAGCTTGGTAACAACAGCTGGATATCCTGTACTCCTACTAGGGATATCTACTAGCACCTGTACCTGCAGCATGAAATGCAAGTCCCCCATAAGGGACATCAGTATGAGATAATGTACTGAATATATAAGGTAGGAAATACTATATACGAAGTAACAACTCAAATGAAACTATGCACAGGTGTAGGATAAGAGACCACCTTTAGTTGTGCTGCAGGATCATGTACTTTATGTTCTTTTTAGTACTTTATCTTAACTGTATAATCTGTGCACAGAATGTAATATAAATGACCAGCTGATCAGTGGTAAATCTATATCGGGATCGATCCTATCTAGGCTTTTCCTTTAACCTCTTGCGCTACCCACCGTGATAGGATCGACCCTGGCTAGGTGATTCTTCCAACCCTCGGGCTACCACTATCCATAAGCTATATACTTTACTTTATCTTTCAATTACCTTTGAGATGATTCTTTTGATGGTCGTAATATTGGAGCTGTAGGACTATAGATACAACATATGACATGTAAATAATCACAAAAGACACATCACAATGAAAGGAGTAAGTTACACAAATAATGAAATGCGTAGGAGGTGGAACAACACGTGAACTTTATTTAGTGGAACGAATTTGTGTATCTTGGCATGCAGATTCAAAGGTTACTATGTATGGGAGCATATGAAAATGTGAAAGAGTGGAGACACAGTTAATAGTTGTGTCGGAATTGGTAAGTGCCTTTATGTGCCAAGTATGGATCTGTGTTTCATGCCAAATAATATTAAATCAAGTAGCCCTACATACCTCATTGTACGATCTTGGTATTACCTCGAGATAACCATCCCTTCCTCCAAATATTTATCTACAATATAGTAGGTGATAAAACTAGCAATAGCAGCCAATAGATACATATTGGCAGCCAACTCTCATAAAAACAACATACGAGCAACATGCGGGTAATTATAAATCCGAGCATATTCTTTCAATATTTCTACACCTAATCGTATTTTCTAACACACATTATCATATACATATCATGAGCATCCTGTTTTACCAACTTCAAACAAACTGTTCCCACAACATTACGACGTTGATGAATCCAAAACTTTACCAACTTCAAACAAACTATTCCCACAACATTTATACATACAAATAGACCTAAAACACTTCAATAACAGCCTTCAAAATAGGTGGAGGATGTGAGACCATAGCCCCCAATCAATCAGCTTACAAGTTCCTATTACGAGCATAATTACGATATCACACAAGAACTTACTTTCGCAGACTATAAAAATGGTGCAGAACACTTCATACATCATTATAGAACCAATACTCAATAATAACAGCAGCCTTCCTTCATAATCAACCAAACCAAAAAGAGAAAAGCTTCCAAATAAACAAGAAAAATGTACAACCACTTTTGGAACACATGCTATCCAACAATTTCAGCATAGACATAACTAACATATTCTCTTATTTCGCATAAGAAAACCATATTAAACACACAACTATAATCATTTATCTTTACCTTCAAGGTTTAAGGCCTCCTTAAGAACCCTAGAACCTTCTTTTGGCTGCTTTACAAAGTCAAGAATGAATAAGCAAGAACTTTTGTGAAAGCTGAAAATTTCCAAGTCTAAGAATGAGTTAATGGGGCTGCTTATAACCCCTTTTAAAGGATTACTTTGGCCAACTTTCTTTTCGATTTTAAGCCTTATTTTATAAATAAATTAAAGTACCATTTTGCCCCTTCACTTGGGACTTAATGGGCTCCAAATTGATGGGCCTTTGCTGCCCATTTTTCCCCTTTCTCTTAGTTAGTTTTGGGCCTAAATTATCAAAAACAATTTGATATCTTTGGGAACTTCTAATATTCTTTTGGGGCTGAAAATATAGTTTGCTTATGACGCTAAAACATGGTATAAAGTTATACCCTTAACACGGATTCATTCATAATCAGAATCGGACAAATTCAATGTTGGGCCTCGTCTCTATTTATCTAGCAAATTTAAGCTAAGCAAGTAGGTGACTCACCTGGCTTCCTAAGTCATATATGCACCTCAATTCTCTCACTTGTTTAGTGTCGTGATCTCCTAAATTCGACTTAAAACTTATTTACACTCGACCCTCTTCAACGTTAGACATACATATCGCCCTTTAATTGGAGATTCAAGAACTTCTAAAAATAGGCTCTAATTTGAAAAGCCATGTCATGTTACATTTGCATAGTACTAGTATTGTAAGATGTGGGGTATTACATTCTCCCCCCCTTAGGAATATTCGTCCTCGAATGTTAGCACAATTGGATAGCTTAACCAAGTTTAAATATTTACTTAGACAAACTTTTGATAACACATTAAGTAATCAATCACATGTACTTATTAGTGTCCCATTTCTGCATGTTGGACTTCCTCTTTAGCTTCAAATAAGTAAAGGCATTTTAATTTCATCATATCCTCAGCCTCCCATGTTATTTGTTCTGGTTACTGGTTCCTCCAAAGTACCTTCACTGAATCTATTTCTTTATTCCTTAGATTTTTAACTTGACAATCTAGAATAGCGATAGGTACCTCTTCATATTTGAGATCTTCTATAACCTGCATGTCTTCAATAGTAGTGACACAGATAGGTCACCTATGCATTTTCAAAGCATTGAGACATGAAAAATTGGATGAACCATGGTAAGCTCTTGAGGTAGCTCTAGTTTATATGCAACCTGTCCAAACTTCTTAGTAATCTGACATGGCCCTATGAAATGTGGACTTAGTTTTCCTTTCTCACTAAATCTCATAACCTCTTTCATTGGAGACACCTATAAAAATACCCAATCCCCTACTGATGATTTTAGTCCTCTCCTTCTAGCATCTGCATATGATTTGTTATGACTTTTTTCTGTTTCTTGCCACTGTTGTATTATCTTAACTTTTTCTATGGCTTGTTGTACTAGATCTGGCCCAAGCAAGTGGTTTCACCCACTTCAAACCATCTAATTAGTGACCTATATTTTCTCCCATACAAAGCTTCGTAAGATGCCATCTTGATACTCGCATGGTAGCTATTATTATAGGCAAATTCAATAAGTGGCAAATGGTCCACCCAACTACCTTTAAAGTTCAATGCACAAGCTTGCAACATATATTCAAGTGTCTAAATGGTGCGTTCTGCTTGACCGTCTGTTTGTGGGTGGAAAGTTGTACTCAAATTAACTTGTGTCCCTAAACTCCTCTAGAAGGACATCCAAAACTTTGTAGTAAATTGAGCCCTCTGATCAGATATAATGGATACTGGGACTCCGTGTAACTTGACTATCTCTTTGAGGTATAGCTTGGCATACTCTTCAGCTGTATAATCACTCCTGATTGGAAAGAAGTGTGCTGACTTTGTGAGTCTGTCAACTATTACCTATATGGAGTCAAATTTTTGAAATAAGCGAGGCAAACCAGTAACAAAATCCATATTAATCATATCCCACTTCCATGTTGGAAGCTCTATACGCTGCATATATCCTCCTAGCTTTTGGTGTTCTACTTTCACTTGTTGGCAAGTTGGACATTAAGCCACAAATTCTGCATGGTCCTTTTTTGTGCCACCCCACCAAAACATTCCCTTCAAGTCATGGTACATCTTAGTTGATCCTTGGTGGATGGAATATCGGGAATGATGGGCTTTTTCCATTATCCTCTTTCTTAATCCATTAATATTAGGCACACATAATCTATTTTGGTAATAAAGTACTCCATTTTATGTAAACTCAAATCCCTTTATCGTACTCTAACTCACCATTTTCTTAAGCTGTGGTAGAACAAGATCCTCGAATTATTTTTCTTTCACCTCTATTACCAATGAAGACTCCGCAGCATTATACACAATAACCCCTTCCTTTGAAGTTTCAAGAAGGCAAACTCCAAATTTAGCTAGTTGTCATAGATCCTTAGCCACTCCTTGACATACCACAGCTTGATCACCAGTATTCATGATTGCCTTACGACTCAGAGCATCGGCTACCACATTTGCCTTTGTATAGTATATCAACATCGTAATCCTTTATTAGCTATAACCATCTTCGCTATCTTAAATTTAGGTATTTCTACTTAAAGATAGATTGCAAACTCTTATGGTCAGTATATATGTCAACATGAACCCCATACAAATAGAAGCGCAATATTTTCAGAGAAACCACAACCGCTGCTAGCTCAAGGTCATGTGTTGGATAGTTTTTCTCATGTGGTTGTAGTTGTCTATATGATTAAGCAATTACCCTACCATGTTATGTCAGTACACAGCCTAAGCCAACTGCTAAAGCATTTAATATACTGCATACTCTTCGGTGCCTTCTGGAAGTACTAGCACAGGTGCAGAAGTTAGCTTATTTTTCAGCTTTTGGAAGCTCCTTTCACATGCATCATTCCATTGGAACTTGGTTGCTTTATGTGTAAACTTTATTAGAGGTGTAGAAATAGAAGAAAAACTTTCAACAAACCTCCTGTAATAACCTACCAAACCTAGGAAGCTCCAAAATTCCATAGGTGTTGTTGGTCTTGGCCAATCTTTAACAACCTCAATCTTTTGTGAGTCAACCCTTATTCCCTCATCAGACACAATATGACACAAGAATGCCACTTTTTTTAGCCAAAATTCACATTTAAAAAACTTGATATACAACTATTGATCACAAAGAACTTGGAGCCCTGTCGTAAGTGATTTGCATGATCCTCTTCTGATCTTGAATATACAAAAATGTCATCTATAAATACTATCACGAACATATCCAAGAATCACTTGAATACCCTACTCATCAGATCCATAAAAACTGTTGGTGCATTCAATAGCCCAAATGACATAACAAGAAATTCAAAGTGACCATATCATGTTCTGAAAGCAGTCTTAGATATATCTCTCTCCTTACCCTCACTTGGTGATAACCTGATCTCAAATCATTTTTCAAAAAACATTTGGCACCCTAAAACCGATCAAATAAATTGTCAATCCTCGGGAGGGGGTATTTATTCTTAATTGTAACCTTATTCAATTGTCGATACTTGATACACATTCTCAAGGTGCCATTCTTTTTGCATACAAATAACACTGGTGCACCCTAAAGGGACACACTAGGTCTTATAAAACCCTTCTCCAATAAGTCTTTTATTTGCTCTTTTAATTCATGCAATTCTGCTAGGGCCATTCTATATGGAGAGATAGAAATAGGTTGAGTTCTTGGAAGTAAGTCAATACCAAAATCTACTTCTCATTCTGGAGGTAAGCCTGGAAGTTCTTTAGGGAACACATCGACAAATTCATTCACTACTAGAACCAATTGAAAAGTTGGTGCTTCTGCCTCCATATCCCTCACTCTAACTAAATGACATATATAGTCCTTCGATATCACCTTTCTTACCTTAAAATAAGAGATAAACTTACCCTCTAGCGCCCTAACATTTGCCTTCCCATTCAAGAACTGCCTCATTTGGAAAGTGGATGTACACTCTCTTAGTTCGGCAATCCACGAAGGCAGAGCAAGAACCTAACTAATCCATACCCATTATAATATCAAATTTCACCATTTCTAGATCAATAAGGTAAGCAAATGTGTCACGGTCACAAGCAGTTACTACACTGTCATAATAAACCCTTCTAGCCATAATAGATTCACCGGTTGGTGTAAACACTTCAAATGGTTTGTTCAATAATTTGGGTGTTCTCTTAAGCTTCCAAGCAACTAGTGGAGTAATGTATGATAGTGTAGAACCAGGGTCAACTAATGCATATACATTATGTGAAAAGATGGACAATGTACCTTTGACCAAATCAGGTGAAGCTTCCAAATTTTGCCAACTCCCCAGAGCATAAGTGCGATTCTGGACTCCACTATAGCTAGTCGCCCCTCCAACACATCTACCACGATCCATAGGTGCTTGTTGACCCCTACCTAATGGAGGAACTGATGATGATGATGAAACAACTAACCTAGTAGATTGTTTTATATCACCCATATGCCTCCTCGTGCAATCTCTCATCATATACATCACACCAATAACAAGCGTCTATCCCAACACGTCATATACCTAAATGACTTCTTTTGTACTATTTACAAGTCTGCGTAGGGGTTATTTGCCGACCTGCTGAATATCCTTTTGTCTGGGCGCCTTGCCCTTCATTACTTAGACCAAACTGATTCCTCCTAGACCCCTGAAATTGTGGTGGACCACTGGCTGCAGGGTAGGGGAATGATGGCCTAGGCAGTCAATTAGAAAACTAAGGCCTAAGCTAACCTTGGGATGGTGTAAACTTCCCTGTAGACCTGGCCCTCTTGGACTACGCCCTTTCTAGCTCTTCTGTCCTTCTTCTTTGCCTTTGCTCCTCCAATTTACATTCTTGCTATATCTATGTCTTTATTCAAGGAAGCAATAGTACAATCTCTGACCAGATACATATCTAACCTATCCATATATTGATGAACTCTATCTATCATAGTAGCAACTACATTAGGAGCATACCTAGCCAGGGAATTAAATTGAAGGCTATACTCCTTCACGCTCATATTCCCTTGGTGGAGGTTCAGGAACTAATCTACACGGGCCTCTCGAATCTCTAATGGCATGTAATGGTCAAGAAATGCCTCTTTGAACTCTTTCCAAGTAGTTGGAGGTGCATCTATACCCTTAGATTGCTTCCAAGCTTCATACCACAATATAGCTACACCCTTCAACCTATATGTCGCTAACTTGACAACTTCTGTACCACTCATATGCATAACATCTAAAGTACACTGAATCTGATCAATAAAGTCTTGGGGGTCTTCATTAGGATCACCCCGTGAAGGATGGAGGGTCCAAACTAAGGAAATCACATATCCTCGTGCCAGCTGCCCTATTCGCACCACCTACACCTATAACTAGACCTTCCTTTCTTTGACCTTGGCCAGCAACTATACGGGTCAATAGTTGGACTTCATTTCTTAGATCCTGCATAGTAGCATCAATAGTTGGTTCTGGGGGGAAGCACTAGTTCTGCGTTCATCAGAAGCTAGAGGAGTTGGAGATGTCTGTGACAGAGACTCCTCTTGAACCTCATTTCGTTGTCTCACCTGACTGGGTATCCCAACCACCACTTCTACTCCCTTCCCTTTACCTTTGTTTTGCTTGGTTTCTGGCATACTTGCTGAACAAAACAATTTCGGAGTTAGATATAATGCACCTATTACACTTGGTTTTATGGCACGATCTAAAGAATGAAAAGAAAGTAACAACTCCTAAATGCCACGTAGCCTCCTGCTTATAAATGTGGTGCACAACATATTGATAAATAAAACTCTACATAGACACGGCTTTGTAGACTCCCTAGGATGACCCGCTCTGATACCACTTCTGTCACGCCCAAAGTCCCGTTAGGCGGACTGCCACCCGTTGCCGATGAGGCTCAGGAGAACCAACTTGTATCTATTCACTTTCTATACAAATTATAAGGGATTTCTACATTTCACATGCCTTTAATAAAATAAACAATGATAACAAGCCAAAAGGAAATGCATATGGCTAAGTTGTTGGGGCTACGGTGCTTAAAGTATGAGACACGATCACACATTAATTTATATAGTCTACAATGCCTCTAGATAAGGAAAAGTATCTAATAAGGGTCGGGAAAGGCCCCACCTTGATTAAATATACAATATAAAAATATAAGCTCTAGACACACAAAGCTCCAAAGCAACCTGGAGCTTGGTAATAGTAGCTGGATATCCTGTACTCCTATTAGGGAGATCTACTAGAACCTCTACGTGCAACATGAAATGTAGGTCCCTTATAAGGGACGTTAGTACGAGATAATGTACTGAATATGTAAGGCAGGAAATACTGTATATGAAGTAACAACTCAAATGAAACTATGCACTAGTGTAGGATAAGAGACCACCTTTAGTTGTACTGCAAGATCATGTACTTTATGTTCTTTTATTACTTTAACTTTACTGTATAATCTATGCACAACATGTAATACAAATGGCCAGCTAATCAGTGGTTAATCTATATCAGGATTGGCCCTAGCTAGGCTTTTGCTTTAACCCCTTGGGCTACGCCATATGATAGGATTGACCCTGGCTAGGTGATTCTTCCAACCCTCGGGTTACCACCCATCCATAAGCAATATACTTTACTCTATCTTTCAATTACCTTTGAGATGATTTTTTCTGGTCATTATATTGGAGCTGTACGATTGTAGATACAACATATGACATGTAAAAAATCACAAAAGACAACACCACAATGAAAGGAGTAAGTTACACAAATAATTAAAAGCATACGAGGTAGAACAACACGTGAATTTTATTTAGTAGAACGAATTCTTTTATCTTAGTATCCAAGTATGTATCCAGATTCAAAGGTCACTATATATGGGAGCATCTGAACATGTGAAACAGTGGAACATGGTTAACAGTTGTGTCTGAGTTGGTAAGTGCCTTTATGTTCCAAGGAGGGATCTATGTTTCATGCCAAATAATATGAAATCAAGTATCCTTACAAACCTTGTTGTACGACCTCGCTATTACCTTTCCCTTACTCTGAATATTTATCTACAACATAGTAGGTGATAAAACTAGTATTAGCAGCCAACATCTACATCTTGGCAGCCCACTCACATAAAAACAACATATGGGCAACAAGCGGGTAATTATAAACCCAAGCGTATTGTTTCAACCTTTCTATCCCTAATCATATTTTATAATACACATTATCATATACGTATCATGATAAGCCTATTTTAGTGCCATAACAGCCTTACAACAGCCCACAAAGCACAAGACATAATAATTCTACCCAACATACAAATAGGCGGCATAATGTTACCTCCCTTCGCTACATTACGACATTGACGATTCCAAAACTATACCAATTTCAACCAAACTGTTACCACAACATTTATACATAAAAACATCCCTAAAAAAGTTCAAAAATAATCCTCAAAATAGGTGGAGGACGTGATACTATAGCCCCCAATCAATCAGCCCACAAGTTCCTATTACGAGCATAATTACGATATCACACAAAAACTTACTTTCGCGGACTGTAAAAAAGGTGCAGCAACCTTTATACATCATTATAGAACCAATAATCACTAAGACCAGTAGCCTCCATCATAATCAACCCAACCAAAAAGAGAAAAGCTTCCATATAAAACAAGAAAAATGTACAACCACTTTTGGAACACATGTTGTCCAATAATTTCAGCATAGACATAACCAACATAGTCTCTTGTTTTGCATAAGAAAACCATACTAAACACAAAATTATAATCAATTACCTTTACCTTCAAGGTTTACGGCCTCCTTAAGAACCCTAGAACCTTCTTTTGGCTGCTTTACAAAGTCAAGAAAGAATAAGCAAGAACTTTTGTGAAAGCTGAAAATTTCCAAGTCTAAGAATGAGTTAAAGAGGCTTCTTATAACCCCTTTCAAAGGATTACTTTTGCTCACTTTCTTTACAATTTTAAGACTTATTTTATAAATAAATTAAAGTACCATTTTTACCGTTTCACTTGGGCCTTAAGGGGCTCCAAATTGATGGGCCTTTGCTGCCCATTTTCCCCTTTCTCTTAGTTAGTTTTAGGCCTAAATTATCAAAGAAATTGTGATGTCTTTGGGCTCTTTTAATATGCTTCTTGAGATGAAAATATATTTTATTTATGATGCTAATACATGGGCTAAATTTACACCCTTAACACGGACTTTATTCATAATCGGACTTGGACAAATTTGACGTCGGGCCTCATCTCCTGTTATCTAGAAAATTTAAGCTAAGCAAGTAGGTGACTCATCTGCTAGCTTCCTACATCCTATAAGCACCTCAATTTTCTCACTTTGTTTAGCATTGTGATCTCCTCAATTTGACATAAAACTTATTTACACTTGACCCTCTTCAGCGTCAGACATACATATCACCTTTTAATTGGAGATTCAAGCACTTTTAAAAATAGGCGCTAATTTGAAAAGCCATGTAGTGTTTTATTTGCATAGTACTAGTATTGTAAGATGTGGGGTGTTATACATTGATGCATTTTAAAAATCCATCTATGACAATTTATGGAGTTTCAACAATTCACAATCACTATTCAAGTCATATCTAACCATGCAGTGCAAATACCCTCACAGAAAAGAATCCCTCTTTTTGATTTAATAAGTAATCAAAGAAGTTTAAGGGATTGCACAAGCATACTCACTCTCTTAAATGAGGTTCATGCATGATAAACAATACTATAGGCTTTCCCATATACTCACACTTTAAACTATGGACTAGTTGGATCAGGATCACTTTAGGACATCATAGGCTTGAAAGTAAGCTCATGGGGCTTTGGTAAGGTATTTTTTGGCAATTAGTGACTAAAAGTCATCCTTGAACCACATTTTTAACATTTTGGCCTTAATAACTCAGCCATTTTCTCTTTGTCCTCCCTTATTCTTTCACTTTCAAGCTTTTCTGGGTATTTTCTTTTCATCTTTCAGCTTGTACCTTATTTTTGAACTCATTTGCTAATCTTCTCATTCTAATGCAACTTTTCTCTTTTTATTTCACCCAGTACATGATTTTCCATTCTTTCTTCTATCCCAACTAATCAACTCATTTTTGCTACTATACTATAACATTAGCCACTCTCAAATTAGACTTTTAGCCAAAGGTGAAATACATATATTCCATTCCCTAAACCAGAGCCACTTTTGGTAGTCACCCTCAACTTAGGCGTTTTTGCCTCAATCAACGTTCACAGGTTCAAGGATAGATCAGGGCCAATATAAAGTATTTCACTAAATAAGGTTAGGCTAGCTACGTATCAAGAAGGAAAATGTACATGCAAGGCTCAAACATTTGGAACAAAGGGTAAACTCTTTAATTTGGTGAATCATTTATGCAAAAGTGGACTCATTTAAAGAACAATGGCCTAAGATACTTTCCTAATCAACACAATCTCCACTCCAATATCAGAGTAACTGGGCAAATTATGAATCAGTATAAAATGCATAAATATGACAAAATTAGCTCACACACACATGGCATTGCATACATAATCAACATAGACTCACATATTATGCTTCAAGCATTAACTTGCCTTTGCTTCATCAAAACAAAAATTGCCAAACCAATCACATGCAAGATTGAAATACTGATCAACAATCCTAAAAATCTTGTAGGTGCCCATTTTTCATACGTTCAATAAAATCATTCAAAACTCTATACATGCAAAAAGTATTAATCATAATATATCCATGAATTATCTACAACACCTAAAATATGTTTGTTCAACGTGAAGGAAAATCATCCACAAGGAAAAAGAAATACAGCAAGAAAACCTTGGGATATAAAAAATAGTAAAGTTACGTACTAAAAGCTACTCAGACTTCACTCAAGTCCAAAACTTCCCATACCCCACCAAAAATGATACTTTGTCCTCAAAGTGCATATATATAATAAAACCAACAAAAACATATTATCCAAACAAAACCAAATTATCCAAAAACAACCATAAAACAGAGTATCCAAAAATAGTAGTGAGAACAAAGTATCCAAATGTAGTAAGCATAGGGGTCAAAAGTAGCAAACACATGGTGCTCAAGCTGGCATCACTCTGGTCCTGGGGCTCTCTCACCTCTAGGGTTGTCTCTGCTGCTCCCTAGCCTACTTCTGCAGCTCAATATCTATAGACTCTCTTGTCACAAGGTCAGTGATCTGCTCCTCAAGCTCTGCCTCCTCCTCAACAATCCTTTGTCTTGTATGGGCCACATCTGCATCATTACACTCTAGAGGTCGCTTCTCGTGAATATATGGGCGATCTTCAAATAGATCAATCAATTCCTCACCCACAAGTGCCTCCTCTAGGGCTGCTATCAGGGTTGTTAAAGATGTCATCAAGTCAGCCTTAATCTTGGCCAACTCCTCCTGTATGGTAGTCAAATCTGCAGCGCAAACTCCCTTAAGCCTCTTCTGGACCCTAGACTCAAAAGCGTTGACCCTGGGATCCATTGCAGCAACTTCCAATCTACTTAAGATAGGGTGAATGCCTTGGCCTGCTCCTCTAGGTCATGGACTGTGTGATGAAACCATGGCTTGATCTGGCTCAACAACTTGCCCAGTTAGGCCTCTCTCCTACTCAACCTACATAGCAATGCTTGAAATGCAAAAAAAGACACAATAGTTAAGTCTGTTGAAGTAACCTGAGAAGCGGATGACTCTGTATAGGTGTATCTGTGGAGGGCATTATCAAGTTGTCAATAGCTGGAGGTTGCTCTAGTGCAACTAGATTAGAGGTTGTAGGAACTGGAGTCGACTCATCAATAGCTGGCTCAATAGGAAATGTATCAAGCATGGGAGGAGGAACTACTCACTAAAGGGCCACCAGATTCTCATCAACCTTGATAATGCTGGGATCCATAATGTGAAGGGCCTCGACATGTAGGTCTATGTAGAGAGAGACATGCACTCAAGCCTCAATGTATAGTCTATGTATCAGGATAGGGAATGACACTAAGGTATTAATTCGAAGTGTAGACTCATGAATCTACTTAGCCATGACACAAGCCAAGTCGATCTTATAACAAGCTAAGATATTGTCTAGTAACATGGCCCTCTCTAAGGTAATGACATTATCCGTGAATGTAGGCCTTATGCGCGACCTAATAATGACCCACATGAATTTAGCAAAAAAGGAGAGGTGGGACTTAACTATAGGCTCAATGTGGTTGGTAATCTATGTAGGCTCGGCATCACCCTCTACTATCTGGCTCGGTACCCACCTTTGAAGATCGGTCCTTAAATTAATATTCTTCTCAATCACAGCACATTGCATCTTATCTATCTTGCTATCTTACTTAGCTATGTGTTGTGGCACCTTGTAGTTAGGACCAAACTAAATTTGACGAATGATTTCCTTAGAGATATCTAACCTTTTACCTAGAACCAAGACCCTGTACAATCTAGGCTGATCCATCGCCTTCTTACCATTGGGAAGATCTTAGAGGATGGTAGTGGCATAGGCAGCATAGAACTCTCTGAACACAAGTTGGGCATACTTGCCCACCCACTCTAATAACCACCAGAGCCTATGTTTATCAATCTCTACCTCAAAAGCAGGAACTAGACACAACCCTGAGTCATTTAGCCAGGACTCTTCATGAAATTGTCTGACAAGTTCTCCCTGTCCTTTTGGCTCTAATCCCTTTTCATAGATCTCCTGCATGCCCTCAATTCCCCATCGGTGAATGATGAGGATCAATGGCAGATATACGTGGGTCAACTAATAACTCTACTGCTGCTTCATCCTGAGGTGCGTCATCAGACTCTGACCAAGTCTACATTAACATTTGTGTTAGACTAGGAGGCATTGCCAGCAGTGTGCTCCACTTTTGACACCTCAAGTTGGTCATTACCCATATTTTCATCCCTCAGTCATCTATTAAATACTCCTGTAGTAGTAGCTCTAGTTTTAGGGGGCATTATTCCTGAAAATTGCATCATAAATTCATAATCAGCCCTAAAACAATCATCACAAATAAAGAAAAATGCATTACAAAATAGAAACAAAAAGAGAAACACACAAAAAATCAATAATGCACAAGTTGTAGCTTGGGCAATGAGGTCACAATACGACTCATAGAGTGGTAGTATTCCTGCCTGTCATGCAGTTGACCCAGGTTTGATCACCGACAATAGCACTATAAATTTTAATGTTCACGCTCCAACAGTAAAGGGGTCGCTATCAGGTATAAATCTAATCAGATGTTAGGGTCGAATCCACAAGGAATACAGGGTTTGACCAAATTGACTCACCAACAGTCATTTCAAGTACCAAACAACTATATTCTCTGTAATGGGAGGGTTGCAAATTAGAATAAAATAACTATAACAACTATACTAATAATCACAAAGAGATAATCAATTTGAGAAGAAACTTGGAAATTATGTTCCCCATAGTTCACTAACTTAAATACCCCAGATAACATAGTCCTAATTGAGACATTGCATTCAGGATGGTAACTTAGGTTCTTCTAGCCCTCTTGTAAAGCTGAAGGTCGAATTTCACCATGGCGCTTGATTGGTAAATATGGTGTGCCAACTAACCATTACTTATTATCCCAATCAACCTCTTCTTACTCAGGTTTGGTTGATTAGATGGGAACACATCAATTGACCTTTTCCTGTTCATCACTACCTTGGTTAGGATCATGACACCAAGTACAAATTGGTGTTGTCCACCACCAAACCACAATCGTTCTGAAAGAAAATTGATAATACATGCAAATACCTAATCAAGAAATTGATAATACACCCCTAAGTTGTGAGGGTTTAGTTACTCATAATTGGGGAAAAATATCAAATAATGAATAGAATAAACATGGTTGAGAAATTACCAAAAGAAAATGAAGAACAAAAACCACCTTGATGTTGAAATCACAAGCTTGAAGAATAGACTTTGATTACAAGTGATTTCAAGTCCTGAATTGGGTCTTCAAAGTAAAACTCCAAGTATCTACACTAAATCCTAGAAAAAGCTGTCTAAAATATTCTCAAGAATCTCTACAATCTCTACTGAATAATTGTCTCTATGATCATATGTTTTAACCCTAACTTAAACTGTTTATACTATTTACAAAAAGGACCTAAAAATAATAATAAAAGTTGGTTGGAAACAGTTATGATTCATAGTACGACTTGTAGGGCACCTACGAGTCGTAATCAAGCTTTTATAGTCAGTACTTGGCATTTTGCATTAACTGCTGCAATCCATACTATAAGTCATGGTCTGGTCTATGACTCATATCTTGGGCTCATATGGCTAACTTCAATTTCTCAAATTTTGATGTTCGGAAGCTTTTAATCACTACGAATATCTCCTACGACTCGTAGCTTGGGCTACGACTCATAGTTTGTCTTCTAGGTCTTCAAATTCAACAAAATCTTCTACTTTTCCTCAAAATTAGTCCAACCTATATTTTCTGCAAAAACAAATATAAAACACGTAAAAACCATAAAAGTCACATTAAGAACTTGCAAAATCCCTTGTTTTAACCATCAAATACATTGTATTTTTGCAGCAAATCAACTACCTAGGACACGCTTGGCCGAAGAAGTCTCTGCAAAGCCCCTATTGCCTTGGACATCGGATCCATAGTTATTGACTTCCATTGAAACCCAAAAAGGTTTCAAAACATATCATTCATTCCATACTCCAATTATTCTAGTTAAGGCAATAATATCACAAACCAGTTCTAGGGCCAAGATGTGACACGATGAATTGGGAACCCGAAGGAACCGCAAAGAAGCCTCTTAAGTTATTATTGCAAATCATTGGTCACAGAATATGTAAAAGTCATGCATAGTAAGAATAGGGGCAAAGTGGCTAAGGGAAAAACTTGCATAACATCATAATCAAGAGATAAGGAGTCATAGCTCATATCATAGATACATATCATGTCCAACAACCACCTCTAATACATAGAATAAGAGCATGGGTCAAGACAAAGCAACCGGGCTCACCCTTATTGTTAAAATAGAAAATAAAAATAATGTCTCAATACATAATAAGAGCAACATAGACTAAGGTACCCGAAGTGGAGGACTTACCACAAGCTTGAGTAGTACTGATCTAACATGTGGAGGATCAACTTGGGCACTAGTTCCTACATGGTGATATCATATAGGCAAGGGTATGCATTAGTACGTTTGAATATACTAAGTATGTAGGATGCAATGCAACAAGAGATAGTCACCTTAATAAAAATGCATAACAATAGGCAATAGGCATAATATATTAATATAGCATGTATGATCAATGTACAAGTAAAACATGCTTAAATAACTCATACTCATATAGGATATCATATGTGTAGAAGAGACCAAGCTACATTTCCAAAGTACAAACCCCTTGGTTGGTTGATAATGGTGTCACCCCATCACCCTAGTGGTGTGGTTCAAACACGTGACATGGTTGATGATAATTTCACCTTATAACCCCATTAACGAAGTACAAACCCCTTGACAAGGTTGTCAGGGCTCTTAGTCCCCCCGGACCGGGCATTGTCCAATGCAACACTTTATATAGATTATATCATATGTGTAAGCTCCTTTCATCATTATAACATCAATCATATCATATCTCACGGTTTGGACCTTCTATTCCTCAAGAAACCATATCTGGATATTTTATTAAACACTTAGAGGGTGTGTAATACTAGTATAAAACCATGAAATATAGAGATGAAATCATGCAAGAAAGTCCATTGTAAAATCATCAATCAACACCTTGCAACACCCTCAATGCATCAAAACCACTCATTAAATCTTATAATAGATCTAAGATTTAAAGCTCAAAACATAGCAAAATAGTCACAACTTTACATAGCTTTAAAATAGTTTATACACATGTTCATTCTAATAAACACATTTGTAAGATCAACTTTAAATCATGCAAATTAAGTAAAAAGGAGATAAGCTCACCATGGGTGTAAGAACCCAATGGCAAAAATCTTCATACCTTAGCTTTGAGGAAGATCTTGATGAAGATTGATAATGGAGGCTTGAAGTTTAAAAGAAATCCTTAATTCAAGATTAGGGTTTTGAGACTTGAATTTAGCAGTGAAAATATACCTAAGTGTTTGAGAGGATATTGGGGAATATTTATGATGATATGAGGGTGAAATATGACTAAGTATAGGTAAAAAACACTTTTGGAAACACTTAGTCCCAAGACTTGGGCCTTGGACCGAGATAGAAATCACTGGTAACTAAATGCACAAGTCCACGTGTCTGCAGCGTGGACCTCTCGCTGAAGCTAAATTAATACATGTCTGAGGTATAATTGATTTTATGCTCTACATGGGAGGCAAAGGGTTGGTGAGGTTTGCAATGTTATCACTGGTATGTTAAAAATCTTTGACTTTGATGTATATGCTTTGATTGATCTGGGTGCCACTTTTTCCTTCGTTATCCCTTTTATAGCTAAAAATTTCCATGTTAACCCCGAGTTGTTGCATGTGTAGTATGAAGTATCTACTCCTATTGGTTCTTCTATTGTTGCTAGAAAAGTTTATAGAAGTTGTCGTATTTGTATTTTGCATAAGTTGATGCCTTATGATCTTGTTGAATAAGATATAGAGGATTTTGATGTCATTCTTGGGATGGATTAGTTGCATGCCTACTATGCTTTTATTAATTGTAGAACCTATAGGGTCAAATTCTAATTTCGAAATGAACCCATCCTTGAGTGGGAAAGTCAAGATGTGGTGGTCAAGGGTAGATTGATTTCATGCATTAAAGCCTATAAGTTGATCTCTAAGGAGTGTCTTTATCATCTTGTGAGTGTTAGAGATGTGGAGTCTAAAGCCCCATCCATAGAGTCAGTTCCAATTGTAAATTAGTTTCTTGATGTCTTCCCAAATGACCTTCCTGGTGTTCCTCTCAAAATAGGTTTTGGTATAGACCTCCTCCTCAATACTTAACCTATCTCCATTCCCTCTTACCGTATGGCTCTGGCAGAGTTAAGGAGTTAAACAGACAATTGAAAGATTTGTTGGAAAAGGAATTTATTACGCCTAGATAATCACCTTGAGGTGCTTTAGTGTTGTTTGTGAAAAAGAGGGATAGGTCCCTTAGAAAGTGTATTGATTACCGGCAACTCAATAGAGTCACCATCAAGAACAGATATCCTTTTTACAAGAATTGATAATTTGTTTGACCAATTGTAAAGTACTAGCTTTTTCTCTAAGATTGATCTTAGGTCCGAGTATGATCAAGTGAGGGTGAGGGAGTGTGATATTCCCAAGATGGCCTTCCAGACTAGATATGGGCATTATGAGTTTGTTATGATATCATTTGGGTTGACAAATGCACCAGTCATCTTCATGGAGTTAATGAATAGGGTCTTCAAATCTTAGCTTGATTCCTTTATTGTGGTCTTCATTGATAATATTTTAATCTATTCACATAGTAGGGAGGAGCATATGGGGCATTGGAGCATTCTGTTGCAAAGATTGAGGGAGGAGAAATTGTATACCAAGTATGACAAGTGTGAATTTTGGTTGAAAGAGGTTTCATTCTTGGGTTATATGGTATTGGGGAATGGTATAAGAGCGGATCCTAAGAAAATTGATATGATTAGGAATTGGCCTAGACAATTGACCCCATCAGATATTAGGAGCTTCATGGGCCTAGCGGGTTACTATAGAAGGTTTATGAATGGGTTCTCCTCCATTGCTTCCCCTATAACTAAATTGACTCTAAAGAAAGTTAATTTTGTGTGGACCGATGAGTGTGAGAGGATCTTCCAAACGTTGAAAGAAAAGCTTGTGTCTGCTCCTATATTGTCACTACCAGATGGGCTTGAGAGATTTATGGTGTATTGTCATGCTTCCCGAGTTGGTTTAGGTTGTATGTTGATGCAAAATGGGAAGGTCATACCTTCTGCTTCTAGAAAACTCAAGGTACATGAAAGGAACTACCCTACCTATTATCTAGAGTTATCCCCCATTGTGTTTGCATTAAAGAGTTGGCGTCACTACTTGTATGGGGTACATATGGATGTGTTCACCAATCATAAGAGCCTCCAATATGTCTTCACTCAAAAAGACCTCAACTTGAGGCAAAGGAGATGGATAGAACTTTTTAAAGACTATGATATGAGTGTGCACTATCATATGCAAATATGGTGGCAGATGCTTTGAGTAGGTTGTCTATGGGTAGCCTAGCTCATGTTGATGGTGGTGATAATGAAATGGCTAGGAATGTGCACCAATTAGCAAGATTGAGGGTTCGGTTGGAAGAAATTGGTGATAATAGTGTTGTAGTTATTGAATGGTCTAAGTCTTCATTGGTTGATGAGGTGATGGCAAAACAAGATCTTGACTCCTCCTTACTTGAATTGAAGGCCTTGGTGAAAGAGGCGAAAGTAGAGGTTTTCTCCCAAGAAGGAGATGGTGCTCTTAGGTACCAAGGTAGGTTGTGTACGCCTTGTATTGGTGGTTTGAGGGAGAAAATCCTTGATGAGTCCCATAATTCTTCTTATTCTATCCACCCCAGTTCCACCAAAATTTATAGAGACTTGAGGGATGTGTATTGGTGGAGAGGCATGAAGACGAACACTGCCAAATTTGTTTGTGGTTGCCATAGTTGTTAACAAGTCAAATCCGAACATCAAAGAATGGTTGGCCTAACCCAAGACATAAAGATTCTCATTTGGAAGTGGGAGATGATTATTATGGATTTTGTGGTTGGTTTACTGGTCTAGAAAAGGTTTTGCTTCAATTTGGGTGGTGGTTGATAGAAAGATAAAATCTAGACTAGAAAAGGTTTTGCTTCAATTTGGGTGGTGGTTGATAGAAAGATAAAATCAACTCACTTTTTATTGGTTAAGACTACCTATGGGGTTGAAGAGTATGGAAGGTTGTACATCCTTGAGTTGGTGAGGTTACATGGGGTTCTTTTGTCCATCATATCAGATTGTGGTTTACAATTCACTTCACACTTTTGTAGGTCTGTTTAAAGGGGTCTTGGTACAAAATTTCACCTTAGTACGACCTTTCACCCCCAAATGGGTGGCCAAGCCGAAAGAACCATTCAACCACTTGAGAATATGCTTAGGGAATGTGTATTGGAGTTGAGGGGTAGTTGGGATAACCATCTTTCTTTGATTAAGTTTGCCTACAACAATAACTATCACTCTAGCATCGGTATGGCTCCATTTGATGCTCTTTATGGGAGACATTGTAGATCACTGATTGGCTAGTTTGAGGTTGGAGAGGTGGCTTTATTGGGACCGAACCTGGTTATGAAGGCTCTTCAGAAGGTTAGGATGATCACAAAAAGGTTGAAAATAGCCCAAAGTCATCAAAAATCTTACGCCGACATAAGAAGTAGAGATCTTGAATTCAAAGTGGGGTGATTGGGTTTATTTCAAAGTTTATACAATGAAAGGTGTGTTCTATTTTGGTTAAAAGGGGAAATTGAGTCCAAGATATGTTGGTCCTTATGTGGTGATAAAGAGGGTTAGCAAGGTAGTTTATGAGTTGATGTTGACTAGTGAAATGAATTTCGTTCATCCGGTGCTCCATATCTCTATGTTGAGAAAATGTGTTAGTGATCCTAATGTTATTATGCCTCTTAATGTTGTGTGTCTTATTGAGGATAACTTGACTTATGAGAAGACTCTGGTTCAGTTTTTTGGATAGACAAGTGAAGAGATTGAGGAACAAGGAGGTGGCATCAATTAAGGTCCTTTGGAGGAACTAACAAACTGAAAGTGCTACTTGGGAGGCTGAAGCGTGCATGCAAAGGTGGTATCCTTATCTCTTCCACTCCACTCAAGCCCAATGTACTAACCCTAAGCCCCTATGTGATTTTAAGTCTTTTATTTCAGCCCCTATGAACATATGCATTCATGTTTGACAAATTTATGATGGTTTTACACTTGTGTTGAGTTTTTGAAAATGGTGTTAAAATGTAAAGTTACATTCTTGTCAGAGCCAATTTGTTCTTCTAACTCTTATCTTATACGTCTCTTTTACTTTCGTAGATGGATGTTCCTAAGGGGGAGATATTGAAACGACCCAAAAAAGTGCCCCAAAAAATGCTTTGGAATGCTCAAAATTTTAAATTCTATATATCTCAAAATTCGTGTCCGATATAAAAAATTTGACTTCATATTCTTGTTTAGGGGGTCAAAATTAGGGGGAACAGTGTCTAACCACAATTTAAGAGCAGATGATTAACAATTTCATGTTTAGGGCTAGGTACTCCTCTCTCGGTTCATGGCTAGTTCTTCAACGTTCAAGACTAGTGTTTTTATGGTGAGCCCTTAGTTCGGGCCTCTACCATTTTCTAACTCTATCTATGTATTTTGAGAATGATGTATATGTTGGCCTTTAAAGGTTTTTACATTCTATGTTGTTAACACTTGGAGTCTTTTCTATTTGATACAAATCGTCTAATACCACTTCCGTCCATCCATGGTTTATTCAGTATACTTTTTGGAAAATATGTATGTTTTTAATGTTAATTCATTTACATACTAATGTCCTGTAGACACTACTCTATTTTATTTCACAAATGTATGAGTTTTTATGCCTATGAATGCTTCATATGTTAAGATGTGTTAGGTGAGGTTCCTTCAGTGTCTCATTCAACGTATGGCCTCTAGGCCCTAAGTTGGATCATTACATACAAGGTATAAAAGCATGAGGTTTTAATATGTTTGTCCGATGTCAAAACATATTGCGTCAAGTAGAGTCTTATTCAAGGTTGTGAAGTGCGCCATTATCTTAAATGAGAGGCTATGATACGTTTAAGAAATTCTTCCCTTCATTCTTATTCATGGCGTGCCTTTAGAGTTGTCTAAGGTTGTCGTATAAGGATGATCTCTTTTCTATTTTTAGACCATACTACGAAGAAGAGCTCTACAACCAAGGAACACTCTTGAGCAACAAGCCCCTCCACTACAATAAGATGATAGAGAGTCTCATATGGAGTTTAGAGTTGCATTCTCGAACTATCTCAAACCATAGCTAATCAAGCCAATAGGGAGATCTCCATATCTCCCCAAGTGATTACTCTTGCCACATAGCTTAGAGACTTTATGAGGATGAGTCTGTTGGAGTTCTATGGCTCTAAGATGGAGGATGACCCCATCAACTTCATTGATGAGGCTTACCAGATTGTCGTCATCATGGGAGTTCCCTCAAAGGAAAAAGCCAAGTTCATGGCATAATAATGAAAGGGATTGGCTAAGATATGTTATGGACAATGGGGAGAGAAGAGCGACAAAGAAGTCGGTCTAATGGAATGGGAACAGTTCAAGTGTGCTTTATTGGACTGGTTCTTGCTGATAGAGTTAAGAGAGGCCGAGGTGCAATAGTTCATCAACCTCAAATAAAGGCACATAAGCATGAGGGAGTATGCCCTCATGTATACTAAACTCTCCAACCCTTTCATGGTAGTGGATCCAAATGTTGTTATGTGAAAATTCATTTTTAGTGCATAGGACTTGATATCAAAAGAGTTGAAGATGGCTATTCATGTGAAGGAGATGGATGTTTACCAGTTAATGACCTATAGTGAGAAAATTAAGAAGGAGAATCTACGAGAGAGAGTAAAGGAGTCCAAGAGGACTCAGGTTGATGGTGGGGGATATTCTCACCAAAGGAGTGGAGGTCAAAATTTCCAAAGTGGCAAAAGGCAAGGTGGACAAGGGTTTTCCAACACTCCTTCTTCTTGGATCACTAATTACAAGGGGGTAGCTCCAAAGCCTCAAGGCCCAAACTATTCCAACTGTGGAAGGTTTCACAGAGAGAGCGCATAGATGGTTTGAATGCATGATTCAAGTATGGGAAGCCTAGAAACCATGCTTAAGGATTATAAGAGTGGAGGTGCAAGGCTTAAAGGCCAATATGCCCAAGTTCAAGGTGCCCCAAGGACTAACTTTTTCTATGCTCTCCATGATTGATAAGAGGTTGAACAGGCCTCAAATATTGTTACTAGTATGTTGAAAGATTATAATTTTGATGCATATACCTTACTAGACCTGGGAGCCAATTTGTCATTTGTAACTTCTTTTCCTGCAAGTAGACTCCATGCATGACTTGAAGTCCATCACAAACTTTATAAAGTATGTACTCCCCCTGTAAGAGAGTCCATTGTTGCATGAAAGGTTTATATAAATTGTCCCATTTCCATCTTGCATAAAGTTGTCCCTTGTGACTTACTAGAACTCTCTATGTTTGATTTGATGTAATACTTGGGATGGATTGGCTGCATGTTTTCTATGGATCCATTGATTGTAGGACTCAAAGAGCCAAGTTCCAATTCAAAAGTGAATCCATTCTTGAGTAGAAGGGTATAAATTCTTCATGTAGAGGTTGATTTTTTCCTTCTCAAAAGCCCATTAAATTATCTCAAAGGGATGCATATACTATCTAGTTAGAGTCCAAGATGTTACTCCTAAAATTCGTTCTCTTGAGTCGGTCCTCATTGTTAATGAGTTTCCCAATGTCATTTTGGATGAATTACTTGGTGTTCCTCCTAAAGGGAAATAGACTTTGACATAAACCTCCTACCCGACACCTAGCCTATCTCAATCCCTCTATATAAAATGCCTCCTATAGAGTTGAAAGAATTAAATGACTAATCGAAGGATTTGTTAGAGAAGGATTCTGTTACACCTAGTAAGTTTCTATGGGGATCTCTAGTTTTGTTTGTAACAAAGAAGGATGGGTCACTCTGTATATGCATAGTCTATTGGCAACACAACAAAGTTGGTATTAAGAATAAATATCCATTTCCATGACTATATGACTTATTCGACCAATTGTAAGGAGCTACACAAATTTCTCCAATATTGATTTAAGGTCCAAATATCACCAACTAAGGGTGAGGGAGAGTGACATTCCTAAGTTGACATTTCAGACTAGGTATGGTCATGTTGAATTTTTAGTGATGTCTTTTGGTCTTACTGTGCAACGATTATATTCATGGACCGTATGAATAGAATATTCAAGCCCTACAGGGTATGTTCATAGTGATCTCTATCGATGATTTTCTAATCTAGTCTTGGAGTGAGGGAGAACATATGACGAACTTGAGGGTGGTGTTACAAACCTAGAGGGAGCAAAGTCTTGTCGAAAACTTTGGCAAGTGTTAGTTTTGCCTAAGTATGGTCACCTTCCTTAGGCACGTGGTATCACATGATGGCATTAAAGTTGATCCTAAAAATATGAAAAGGGTGAGAAATTAGCCAAGTTCATTGACTCCTATAGATATTAAGATTTTCTTGGGCCTAGCTAGGTACTATAGAAGGTTTGTGGAAGGTTTCTCCTCTATTTCATCCCCGCTAACCAAGTTGACCCAAAAGAAGGCAATGTTTAGATGGAAGGATGAGTGTGAGAAGTGTTTCCAAACTTTTAATGATCAACTAACATAGGCTCTAAATCTGACCTTGCTAGAGGGAAATGATGGATTTGTTGTCCTTTTATGATTCTTCATGAATTGGTTTAGGGTGTGTGTTGATACAAAATGGTAAGGTGATTACCTATGCCTCAAGGCAATTGAAGTTTCATGAGAAGAGCCACCCAACTCATGATCTTGAGCTTGTGGCCATAGTGTTTGCTTTGAAAATATGTCGTCACTACTTGTATGGGGTTCATGTGGATGTCTTCACTGATCACAAAAGCCTTCAACATGTATTCACCCAAAAGGATCTTCAATTAAGGCAATTGAGTGGTTAGAGCTTCTCAAGGATTATGACATGAGTGGGAAGTATCACTGACGCCCTTAGTAGAGTCTCCATGGGTAATATGTCTTTAATAGAAGATGATGGTAAAAAGGGAGTTGTCCAATGAAGTCCATAGGTTGCCTAGGTTGGGAATGAAGTTGAATGAATCCTTAAGTGGTGGTGTAATGGGGCTGCATGGGTCCAAATCTTCTTTGATTGAAGATGTTAAGTCTAAGCAATACCTCTATTCTACCTTGGTTGAATTAAAGGCCTTAGTGAAAGAAGGAAAGATTGAAGTTTTCTAACAAGGGGGATGTGGTGCACTGCGATATCAAGGGATACTCTATGTGCCAACTAATGGTGAGTTGAGAAAGTTTACATTTCAAGAAGCTCATACTCTCATTACTCTATTCATCCCAGTTAAGAAAATGTGTAAAGATTTGAGGGAGATCTATTGGTTGAATGGAATAAAGAAGGACATTGCCAAATTTGTGTCCAAGTGTGCTAATTGCTTACAAGTCAAAGTTGAACATCAAAGGCTGAGTGGCCTAGCCCAAGATATTTTTATTCCTACTTGGAAGTGGGAAGAAGTCAATAGGACTTTGTAGTGGGTTGCCAAAGACCAAGAAGCATTTTGATTCCACATGGGTGATAGTTTATTGGATAACAAAGTCAGCCTATTTCTTACTGATTAAAATGACATTTAGTATCGAATACTGTGCTTACTTGTCTATCTGTGAATTGGTGAATTTGTACGGGATCCTGTTGTTCATCATATCAGATCATGGTGTCCAATTCACCTCTAATTGTTGGAAATCTTTTCAAAAAGGACTTGGTACTAAGGTTACGGTTTCCATCACCAACCGAAAGACCAAGCTGAGAGGACTATTAAAACATTGGAAGACATGTTGAGATCTAGTTCATTGGATTTCAAGGGTTGTTCGAACGAGTACTTACCTCTTATTGAATTTGTCTACAATAATAGTTTCTATACAAGCATTGAGATGGCACCATTTGAGGCTTTATATGGTAGATGGTGTACATCACTTATTTGGTGGTTTGATGTCCGTGAGATGCCATTGCTAGGATCGGACATAATCATGAATGCTATAGAAAATATTAGACTTATAAGAGTAAAGTTGCAAATGGCTCAAAGTTGGAAAATGTCCTACTCTGATGTTAGGAGGAGGGATCTTGAGTTTCAAATTGATATTGGGTCTATTTGAGGCGTCTCCAACAAAAGGTGTTATTTGGTTTGGTAAAAAGGAAAAGTTAAGCCCTAGGTTTGTAGGGCCTTTCAAAGTAGGTAGAATAGTGGGCTAGGTGGCACATGAGTTGGACTTGCCTAAAGAAATGCATTTTATTCATCTAATTTTTCATGTGTCGATATTGAGGAAGTTCATAGGTGATACAAACTTCATGTTTCCTTTGGAAGATATGAACATTAAAGAGAATTTGAGTTAGGAAAAGGTACTGTTGCAATTCTTGACCGGTATGTAAAAAAGCTAAGGAACACGAAAGTTGCATCTGTCAAAGTGCGTTAGAGGAATCATCAAGTTGAGGGTGCCACATGGGAAGCAGAGAAGACATGATGAAGCATTACCCGTATTTGTTCCACTCTACTCAAGCCTAAGGAATAAAGATATTCTTGCCTACAACCTTCAATTACTTGCATTTTAGTTTTTGATGATGCATACACTCCTTATGGACTGTTTCAGATATATTTTGAATATGGATTTTTAAAATTTCACGAAAAGATGTTTAAATTGCATTTTTGCATACATACTAGTCTTAGCTAATGTTTAACTCCTTAGAACCTACCTTTAAGTACATTCAGGGATGAATGTTCCTAAGGAGGAGATATTGTAGCAACTCTCAAGTTAGAAGCCTAGAAAGTGCAAAAAAGTTGGATTGAAAGTACTCAGAGTCAGTCCATGAAGCCCAGTTCACGGCCCATGGTTTAAACCACGCGTTGTACACAAGGCTCATGGATAAGGATCTCAGAAAGTTGAAATAATTCTAAGTGTAAAGTAGTTCACAAAGCCATCAATGATGTGTAGAATAGTTCACAACTCATAGAAGGAGTTGTAGGTGTGAGTTGATGACATAAAGAAAATTTAGAGTTCCTAGAAGAAAGACCATGATTAACAGGATAGACCATATTCCTTTCCATGACCAGTAGTTAGCCTTCATAGATTCGAGTCCATAAATGTGAGAATTTAGCTAACTGTGGACGGACTCCATAAAGCCATCCACGACCCATGGATTGAAGGATGGCCCGTGGATAGGTTTTCATATTTAGGATTTAGCAACTAGTTTTTGAAGATTGGAAATGGAGAATGGGAAGACAAGGACAATGGTCGGTGCTTCCATCCATGGCCTTTAATTAAGGTCTCATGGTTCCTGTCTAGCAGTTTTAATGAAGGGCAATTTCATCCTTATCGCCAAACCTAAGCCTAAACTATGACATTTTTGGGACACCTAGGGAACTAAATCAACCCTTAAACCATAAGGATTCCCTCATTGCATTTATTTTTCCACTTCTTAAAATTCCAAAGGCAAAAATATTCTCTCTTGAAGGCAAGAACTAGCTAAGGATGCCAGGGTTTCATTCATAACAGTAAGTTCTTTCTTCCTAGGCTTCACTGAACATATGTGAGTTGATTGTGGGTCTCCTTTACCCACAAAGTTCTACACAATAATTTTTACCTTTTTTTAAAGTTCCTTGATTTTATCATGTAGTCTAATAATGATTTTATGATGTTTTATGATACTACATGTTTCCATTGTTACCATATGATAATTTACTATGTATTTTCATGTAGTTTTAGTTGCTGATGATGACCCCAATTATGTGGTCTTAAGTAATGAAGTGTGGGTTGTTTTACCATGTCTTGAATAAGCATATTTTCTACGATTATGCATGACCCTCAAGATTTTGAATGTTTAAACTTATGAATTAGTTCACTAAGATTCAAGTCAAGTATTACATGATTTATGATAAAGATTAGGGCGCAAAATAAAGGTTTTTTGAAGCGATAATTTGTCAAAGATATAAGCATGTTTATGATGCCCTACAAGATGTTTAAGAAGGTCCTCAAGATGGAAGGAAAATTCTTACTTGGTGGTTCCTTATGTTTGAGCTACTCCTAATATTGTTACTTATGATTTGAAGTGTCAGAATTTGACTAAGGTATTTCAAAGATTTCGTGGATGACTTGGTACTAAATAAGGTATTGAGGTGGGGTTTGATAAGTGAAAACTAGAAGCGATCCTTCACTGAATGAGGTATCAAGGTGGGGTTCGATAACGGAAAACTAGGAGCAATCCTTTGCCCATTCACTATATGCCACCATAGGAGCCCTTGTAGACTAGGCTAGTAGATCCACATACGCCAAATATGTTATATGATGATGCATGCGAAGTGATGGAGTTTTACATAGCAAGTGATCTCCCTGGCAAGTGAAACTTGATGATACTTGATTCAAATTCTACAAAGCCATTTAAAGAACACAATAAAAATTGTGTAATCCATCCATACAATGAACCCCACATCTCAGAAATAAAAGTTAATTTGACATAAAAGTGGCTTTTTTGTAGATCAAAAGCTAGAGTACTAGGCTACAATGGCCATAAAGAAGGTTGCAAGCAATTTGAATGAATGATTTGATTGGCAATAACTTCAATTGCTTCGACGCCATTTGATTGGGGAAATTTCTTGTTATCTAAAGAATTAGAAGATGGATTTCTAGGTAAAAATATTTTGGATGGTGATTCTCCATCATTAGGAGAAGTCTAAGAATTCTCTACGGCTGCATCAGTATCATTGAAGCCTATAGAAATATCTAAATCATGTCATCACTACAATAATCACCACATAGATTCTAAAGGTCCAACATAGAAAATGAAAGATAAAGAAAGACAAAAAGACCAATCAAAATTATTTTTACAAAAAAATAATTAGTATAAGAAAAAGAAAAAGAAAGAAAGAAATAAGTGGAATTTACACTATTTTGATAAATCAGACAATGATTGCATAGCGTGGATCCTCATCCACAAAAGATAAAATTAATGACAATTGTGTATAGAGCATCGATATCACAACAAGTATCATCTAGAATTTGTAAATTTCTTTTGGATGATTCCAGTGACAATCCTCAATCTCTGTTGAACTAGACAATGTATTGATTTGCCCAACATCATTAGACTAAGTAAGCATATGAGTATTGTTGCCAAATTTTGAAGCAATGTAATCACCACTGAGGCTACATCAATTTTAATTTTGGAGATGTGACCACCTCTTTTGGAGTTTTGAACTTAGTTAAGGTCTTGAAGACTTCAAGAGTATCATTTGACTTCCCACTGGATATAGAAGAAGAATGTCGCTTTTCTTTCGATTGATTAGAAGTCCCTTGAGGTGACACAGACATATGATCTTTCTTTGAATTTTCCAAAATGATGTGAAGATTTTCTTTTGAAGGATTTGTCCTATGTTCTTGCCACCAGTATGCATACTTGTGAGTTATTAAAGGAGGACCTTCTAGTGGGCACATCAGAATGATGACTTTTCAAAAAGTGTCATGTCAAAAGGAGGAATGAAAGGTTTCACTGATATTGACAACATACTATTATATGATCGCTCTATAAAATCTCCAAGGACATCTCAAGAAAATCCTATTTTTTGACTAAACCTTATAGGACTGTTAGACTCCACAATAAAATCTAAATGACGCCTAAGGGTGACATAGCTTGAACAAAGACTAATGATAAACTCATTTGAAAAATTTGAGAGTTGACCATAATATTAGGTACAAATTTTTGACTTTTAGCAATTCCAAGTGATGGAGGTGATGAGCATCATCCTTTTGAGATAACCTTTGAGCATAAACAAAACATAAATATTTGGCCATTTTGCTCACAAGAAATCTTACATAAGGGTATAGTTTGATGTCAGTGACCAGCATGATGATGAGTTCTAAAATATTCTACTATCCATCCATATTCATAGTGTAACGAAAAAAATTATTTTTTCCATACACAAGTTTGAAGAAGTAAAAATGTCTCTCAAGCGGTGATATATACAAGAACCAGGACTAGAAATGAAAATTTCGCTACATGAGCCATCAAGCTAGCAATTTTAATAACAATGGTACACATATACTCAACTTTCTTATTCTAAAGCACAAATTTGTTAAGCCAACAAATAAGAAATGCTGTAAAGTTAGTATCATCTATAAGTGACTCTTGCATGCCTATCTCAACAAAAGGGGCATTCTTATCTATGATACATGAAAAAAAATTTGTTAATATGACTAGATGGATTATGGTTCAACCTTGGCTTATGGATCATACCGTTGCTACATTTTTGTAGAGGCTTGCCAAATATATTTGGTCCTCTAAATCAAAAATTCAAGCAATCATAGATAGACACCTCACGGAGGTCAGCTTTTGATAAGTTGTAGAGGCTAAAAGTAAATGTAGATAACTTTTTGGAAGAAACAAATTTTCTTGAGTATCCGACTATGTCAATTCTGTTGCTGACAAAATGACTTCATCATAAAAGAATCCCTAGATAAATGGACCTCTAATTTCTCATATGTCCAAAAGCGATACATACATTTCTCCAAAAAAAGTAGAAAGTGTATTTGTAGATTGGCGCCGAAGCTCTAAAAGCATATATTACATTGTCATCATAGTCACATGTGAACAAAAAGTTTATATATCATCATAACTATTAATGTACTCAAAAATCTCCTTGTTATGAGAAAATACATCCTCTACCCATTCCTAATAGCAAGATGTGTAGAAGATGTTTCTAAAGTCAAAATAAAGAACACTCCAATCATTGAAACGCCTCTTGGGATGTGAAGATTCGACCGATGCAGCTTCTTGATGAATTGTAGATTTAGTAGAAGATCATCATGTTGGCAGCCTTTCTCGAGAGATTCATTAAATGAAGAAATTCATTAAATGACTCACTATCAAAAGATAAGATATTGGTTGCGGAAGGTTGAACCTCCAAAATAAGTACTTTGGCATTCAGATTTCGTTGATTGCTCACTATATCTAGATAAGGATGTGGTATGTTATGGTCATGGAATTACATCATGTTCCGAAATCAAAACCATATATCTATATGTATAACCTACAAAAAAGAGTATAAAGAAGAGGTTCAAATTCAATAAGACTACGTCCAATACGATGACTGCAACTTTAGATTTTTGTAGTCAGTTGAAGGCTAATTTTGAATAGAAAATTGAATGAATATAGATGTAATCTTAATGTGTTTTTCATATATGGGAATATGGTGGAACCCTGTGAATGTTTATTCCAACAACATAAAACATTCATTATTCAATTATTCCTACATCAATATAGGATTTCTTTTCATAAAGTGGCACACAAAGTTGATGCAGTCGGTTCAGCAGAATTTTGGGATTAATTCAAAAAAACACCTGAGGAAATTCACAAGCTTTTTGATCAAGATTTTTGGATCCATATGTTTAGTTTTTTAAAAATCACATGAAACACAATTTAGATGTTTCTATATTAGATATAATTTTTTTTGTAAAGTCGTGTAGGCTATCAGCTTATCAAAATTTTGGGTTGAATTTGAAAAATTACCTGGGAAAATCTATGATCTTTCTAATTGAGAATTTTGGACATTTTATAGCTCGACAACTCTAGTTTTTGAAATATTCGACAAAACACAATTTAGATGTTCCGATGTCCATATATAAATTTTTTCGCAAACACGCACAAAGCTAGTACAGTTAATTAATCAGAATTTTGAGTTGAATTCAAATAATCAACAAAAATAATCCATGAGCTTTCCAACAAAAAATCAAGAGATTTTATATACGTGAGTCTAGTTTCTTAAAAATCAAATAGAACATGATTAAGACGTTCTTGCAATGAGATATGATTTATTTATGATAGCAGCAGAAAAACTGACAAAAATCATGGTTAAGGAAGGGGCTTAATTGATAGAGATGAACTCAATGGTGTTTGATTATGCCGCAAATCGATACTTAACCACCAAGAATATGCGGTTATATATATAGATTTGAAAATATGGAGAGGTCAACCAGATTTTTATGAATTATGAAAATTATAACTATGGAAAGTGTGATTCATACCAATTATAGAAAAACTATGATTAAAATCCAATTATGGTATGTTTTCATGGACTCAAACTATTACATATTTCTATGGTATCAGACATGAAAAGAAAATATCTTGAAAGACAAGAAGTAAATAACGTGTAATCTTCCATGAAACCACTATAAGAAATTTGAAATTCAAGGAATGACACCTGACTAGGAAAGACTAGATCATGAGGTTTTTCGTGGTCTTATTTGTTGTCCTACATTTTCAATAACACCAAACAATAGAAATATTATATGGGAGTTATGAAAAATTTTGATTTGAAGAATAAAATTCATAGATATATGTATATTTTCACATAAAATTGTGGAAAACATTCCATACAATCAAATGTGGAAAATATTGAAACGTTTCTTCTATAGGTATAAAAAGGACTCTTCATAAGGCTACGCTTACATAAGGAGCTAGGTTTGGACACCTTGCATTTTGTTAAAATGACCATGAAAAATTAGAGGAGAACCTACCATAAAGGTGTTCAACATCAAGGAAGGCTATACCTAAAATTCGTGCCAAAATTACGAGTTTCTGTCATGACCAGATCCTAATTATGATGGCGCCTGCTAGGTCCCACCTATAGGCAAGATGATTCCCAACCCAAGGGTACAGTCATATAGTCTAGAAATGCTCAAATCAACATAGTGATAACATAATAATCGAAATCTACCCAGAACCTGGATGTCAACAATGCAGAGCTACAATGGACACAAGGATATAATATCTACATATATTAAGAACCATAACATTATAAATCAAGAGTAATCCTATGAAACATATCAAAATACTATTGTACAAGGACAAATGTCTAGAAACAATAGACAACCATCAAAAGGAAGGAGACTGCAAGGTAGTAAGAATCATCAATGCTCACTAAAAGTCTCCTGAGCACTCTTGAAACTCCCCAAACTCAGCAGCCATGGCCCGTACTTGGACCTACACCACGGCAAGATGCATAAAGTCGGGGTGAGTACCAGAAAAGGCACCCAGTAGCCATCATCAGCCAAAAAAGTGAAATAGTAAACATATATAAGCCCAAATATATAAAGAATAGCATCAATGTAGCAAAACAACTCAGTACAAGGCATAATCATATATTGAAATCCCTAAACCACAACTAAGACAATAGGGATGATGAATACTAATAAACTAAACCACCCGATGTAAGGAGCCATGATGCACTGAGCCAACCCAACATTAACGGTAGGAGAGAACACAAAGCCCTAATCGAACTAGACCTTAGACCACGCCTGGAATAGACCTCAGACAACCCCCTAGATAGACATCAGGTGGGAAATACCTAGGATAAGACATCAGGGTATAAGAAACTCAGATGATACCAATTGTCAAATACTGCGTAGGCCTATAGCATAACAGCTAGCAACAAAGGCATAGGACTGTACGCAGGTGCAAGTCACTAATAACTATGCATATATGCCATCTAGGCCCCTATAAGCCTGGGAGGTACACCTTGGTACAATATAACTAATTGATAATCACTAAAAAGCCCTACTCAAAACAAGCGCGGAGCACAACTTTCCATATCATAAAATTAAGGGCCAGTTGTATTTGGGTGTAAGGCCCTAGTGTCTAAGCCAGAATGCCCCTTGACCTCCCATAAAAGCCTAGAAGGTACACCCACACACAATCAATGTGTCAATAGGTAAATAGATCCATGATAAATTATTGAGTTCTTGGTTCGAAACATCACAATAATAACTGGGTCCTCGACCCATCTAGAGATGGTATTACAAGGGCACTCGAAGCCCTAATATCACTCGGGGACTCCAACTCGTGGGTCTTCTGACTTGTAATTTGATCGGGTCATCAGCCAAGGGCAAATGGTCTGACCATAAGTGTAAAGCTAGGACATATTCCCAGTAGGAGAAAGAATCCCCCTATCATAATCAATAAGGTCTTATAAATTGTGTATCAATCATAGAGCCCCGCCTCACAAAATATTAATTAATGAGGCCCTAGGCCTAATGAAACTTCTAATTCTCAGACACTTTTAGAATCAATACCTCATTCTTGAACACTTAAACATGACCATCAGAGACTAGGACCATGGGGAGCATCACCTGAGTCTAGACACTCAGATATGACACCGAAGACATTAACAATAAGGTGTGTCATTTAGGTCTTAGAGAGTACCATTAGAAAAATCTCCCTCTCTCTCTGTAACGGGATCCAGATACCCCAATCATATCATCTCTCCCAAGTCACATAAACAACTCATTGCCAAGGTATAGAAGTAATGCAGAGTAGCAGTTTAAATTAGTATAACAGTGCATAGACCTCAATAATCAAAATAAAATCAGGCTCAACCAGTAACCATGCTATAATCTAGCCAACCACATGTAATGGAAATAAAAGTGGAATAATAAAAGGGGTATCATAGGTTCCCCTGACAGATAGGCCTAGAATAATCATAATTTTATTGTAATCAAGTCACGATACGACTTACAGTCAATGCACAATCTCCCAATCCGCATATCTCTGTAGCAATAGGAAATACAACTCATATAAGTACAAGTTAATTTAGTGCGCATGCCTACCTCAGGCACTAGCTCATATTTGGCCCTTACTAGGCCCTTTTATATGTACTGCAATTCATAGGGCAACATCTGTATGAGCCTAGATAATCAGAAGAATGTTACCTACCTAGAATCATATCATAGCTCAACTACTATCAAGTATTTTGCCCAAGGCAACCATGTGCTGTCCCACTAAAGAAGTGCCCTTCTCTAAATAGGGTGCTAATCCCCAGTACTAACTTGCCTCCTCACATATGGCCCAAGAAGCCCATCAAACATAGCCTACACCTTGCTAACAGGGTCACACGCCTATCTCTAAGTCGCCAAAGGCTCTGTAATAACACATCTCGTATCACGTATCATAAGTCTCTCAAAAGAGGGAAACTATAACCATTCCCAAAACATTGTGTGCATGTCCAGTCACTAACTCATAGCATATGTACGGTAAAGACATCTATAGTATTGTCATGACCCAAGCCTAGGGCATAGACATAACTGGCGAATGGGGAACTGAAGGGACACCAAACAAGCCTCATAGCATATAATTATATATCCTTCACTGTGGAAGCAATTAAAAGACATAAGAAATATAAACAAGGGGAATTAGGACTAAGGGAGAACTTATCGCAACATAGAGTCAATAGATAATAGAGTCAACTCATAGCTAAATACATAGCTTTGTCCAATAATACCTCTACTATATAAATAATGGTGAGGGCCAAGACATACAACCGGGCTCACCCTCATAGTCATAAGTATACGATAACGTAAATAGAATCTTAATACATAGTGTGAGAGAATAGTCCTTGTACCTTGAATGGAGGAGTCACCAAAGGCTAACTTGAACAATCCATCTAGCCACAAGAAGAATCAATAGGACCCTCGGTCCCTACATGGTGATATCATGTAGGTGAGTGTATGTGTTAGTATGTTTGAATGTACTAAGCATGTGGCATGCAATGCAATAAGAGATAAGCATCATAATCAAAAATACATAACAATAGGCAATAGGCTTAATATATATCAATATGACATGTATGATCAATGCATAAGTAAAAACATACTTAAGTAACTCATGCTCATATAAGATATCATATGTGAAGAATAGACCAATCTAGATTTCCAAATGTACAACCTTTTGGTAGGTTGGTGATGTTGCCACCGCATCACTTAGGTGGATGAGTACTAACCCTCATCTTAGTTGGTGATAATGTTGCCCCATCACCTAGGTGGATGAGTACAAACCCTCATCTCGATTAATGAGTATAAACCCCCATATCGTTTAGTGATGATGCCGCCCTATCACTAGGTGAAGAAGTATTAACCCTTCCCTTGGTTATCCAGGCTCTTGTCCCCCCGGATCGGGCATGGTATAATACAACACTTTATATAGAGTTCATCATATGCATAAGCTCACTTCATCATTATAACATCTATCATATCATATACATAAGCTCTTTTAATTATCATAACATCATTCATATCATACCTCATGCTTAGGACCTTCAATTCCTCAAGAGACCATAACTAGACATTTTATCAAAAACTTGGTGGGTGTGGTGCAATGGGGGTAAAAGACCATGCAATTTAGAGATGAAATCATACAAGAAAATCATGGTAAAACCATTAATGAACACCTTTCTACACCCCAAGACATTTACATCAAAACCCCTAATCAAACCCAACATTAGATCCAAGATCTAGAGCTCAAAACATGCCAAAACAATCATACTTTCATTAACATAAATCACTGTGCAGTAAATTTCTCAATGTACAAGACCTACTTGTATAAATAAACTTTAAATCATGCATTATTAAGTAAAAGAGGGTTTAGGCACCATGGGTGGAAGGATACAATGGTTCAACACCATATACCTTAGCTTTTGAGAAGTTCTTGAAGAAGACTTTAACAGAGACTTGAAGATTGAATGAGATCCTTGAAGAAATCCTTAAGAATGGTTTGGAGATTCGGGACTTGAATTTGGGAGTAAATATTTGGCTAAGTGTTTTGGTGAGTATTGGGTTAGGATGATATGAGAATGAATTAAGGGTAAGTATATGTATTTTCAATTGTGAGAACCCTTAGGCCCAAGACTTAAAAGTCTTGGACCGAAGTCAAGAAAAACAAGACCAAAATACGGACTTTCCACTGGAAATTTGAATTTCTGCACATACAAGTTCTACGAAAATGGGTTTAAGTCCTTTATCTGAACTCAGAATGAGGTGAGACCAAGTGCGTTGGAAAGATAATTCAAAGATCTTTAAGTTGGTAAGTCATGGGCCACCTAGTTCTTTCTGTGATAAGAGATATGTCCCTTTAAAGTTGACCCTCCTAAATCACATTTTTTTACAATTTTTGGATTTATATACGATTGCACTAAAATTCAGGTTAAACACATTCCCCACTCAATTTGACCCCTAAACAAGAATATAAAGTCAAATTTTTGAAATAACGAACGAATTTTTAGATGTATGGAAATTACAATTCCAGATACTTTCGAGGCACATTTCGGACTCTTTTTTGGGGTTGTTTCAAAATCTCCCCCTTCGGAACATTAATCCCCGAATGTCAAAGAAATGTAAAGTGAAGGGTAATCATAAAGAGATAAGTCCCAACAAGAATGCAACAATACATTTTGAAACCTCAGCATAAGTGTAAAATCATCATAAACTTGTCAACTTAAACATGAATCCATAGAATGACATAGGGGCTGAAACATAAGACTTGGAATCATAGAAAGGACTTGACATGTCATCATAAGCTTTAATAGAGTGAAAGAAATACAGGTATTTCTCCTCCATGTACGCTCCAGCTTCTCAAGAGACACATACGAATAGACGACTCTTCCCAAAGGGCCTTGAAGAACACTACATCATTATCAATCAACTTCTTTGCTCATCTATCCAACACCCCTACCTGGACCTTCTCTTAAGTCAACTTACATTCCTTAACACCCACAACCTCAAAGTGTTCTATAACACTAAAGTCACCAATACATTACATACACCTAGAAGCATGAAAAACCAGACGAACCATATCTACATCCATAGGCAAATCCCAAAACTTATGCAACCTTACTAACCTCCTCTACCTCTATAAGGACTCATAATCCTCAACTCAAGTATCAATATTTAATACACTTAACCTACTTGATACCATAGCCACTATCTCCCCCTTGGGAGTCAACCTATACTATCATTCTCTCAACCAAAACTTCCAACTCTAATAGGGAGAAATCAAGGCCTTGCTTAATCTAGACCTCTTAACCCAAGAAGATTTGGAACAACTAAGAACACTATACCACCATTCTCTACTTCCCTTAACCTACTTCCAATCTAACCAACCGATAGACCCCACTAGTCTCATTCGTGCCATCACTAACCACACATGCTAGGCTACCTAGAGCACCAACCATAATAATAGCATTACTAGGGAAAGGTAACACACACTCATTTATAATCCCTAAAGAATCCTAACCACCTTCTTGCTATCCACAATGCACACCCAATATATTGAACAAACAACCTCTCATCCTCCAAGGCTTGCAACACTACCCCAAAATGATTCACAAGCTCTAAACAAATCAATACCTTATCACTAAAGACAACCACAAACATATCAAGGTAGGGTTTTAAGACCCCATTAAAGAAATCTACAAACACCATTGGTAACAAGACAACCAAATAACACCATTAATACTCAAAGTCCTCACTCCTAGTCCAAAAAGACACTTAAGGATATCACCTACCCTCATCCTTATATGGGGACAAAATCCGAACCAACGATGATTCTTAGAGAAGTGACTAACCCATTGTAGTTGACAAAATAGATCGACCATCCTCAACTATCATATTACAACCTTACGGGCTCTACACTCATTTGAAGCATGCTATGCAAGTAGCTTAAGCTACCCTAAGACCTCCAACACATCAAACTAAGTTCAACCAAGATCATAAGACAAGATTTCTATGCAATAAGAACATGGCCAACCCTGAGAGATCAATTGAACCTTAAGACAAGAATGGACGTACCTCTTTTGCTACCACTTGACAACCTCCCACTCAAAGACGGGTTCATTAGGGAGTCGGATACTAACTATATGGGTCCTACCATCAATGCAGACACCACATGGTTGCAACTAATCCATCCCAAGTATAACATCAAAACCCACCATACGAACTCCAACAAGCCATAAATCAGGACCTAATGCAATACAAACCCTAACCAACACCTATGAATCCTTCTAGAAACAATATACTAAACTAAGAGATAGACACCAAAGATTCATATAATAATTTGAGCACACAAGAAGCCCCACTAGCAACCAAAAGAATAGAGAAGAAATAGTGAAACTTAGATCCATCAAAAATAAAATCTTCATCTCACCTTCCTTCACCTTCCTCTTTAAAGAGGCATGATCAACTAGAAGAGCAAAGAACATTCATTATAGGAGAAAGCTTTATCTTACTTCTATTGCATGACATAGACCATGAAGAAGGGAAATATTTTCTAAAATATCTTATAGCCTCTTACTTAGAGTTGTGATGCACAACACAACCATGAATAAGACTCTAATCGATGCAGTATGTTGGACTTCGAGGACCTATCAACCTACTGCTCTGATACTATCTTTGTCATAACCAACTAATAAGGCCTAGATGTTACTAGTGAATGGGGAACCCGAAGGGACCCTAAATAAGCCTTGTAGTATATCATTATGCATCCTTGATCACAAAAGCAATTAAAAGACATAAGAAATATAAACAAGGGGAACTGGGACTAAGGGAGAACTTATCGTAACATAGAGTCAAGAGATAATAGAGTTAACTCATAGCATAAATATATAGCTTTGTCCAATAACAACTCTACTACATAAATAAGGGCAGGGGCTAAGACATATAATCGGGCTCACCCTCATAGTCATAAGTATACCATAAAGTAAAGAGAATCTTTATACAAAGTGTGAGAGAATAGTCCTTATCACCGGAATAGAGGACTAATACTGTGAGAGAATAGTCCTTGTACCTTGAATGGAGGAGTCACCAAAGGCTAACTTGAACAATCCATCTAGCCACAAGAAGAATCAATAGGACCTCCTGTCCCTACATGGTGATATCATGTAGGCAAGAGTATGTGTTAGTACATTTGAATGTACTAAGTATATGGCATAAAATGCAACAAGAGATAAGCACCATAATCCAAAATACATAACAATAGGCAATAGGCATAATATATAGCAATATGACATGTATGATCACTCCATAAAGAAAAATATGCTTAAGTAACTCATTTTCGTATAAGATATCATATGTAAAGAATAGACTAAGATTGATTTCCAAATGTACAACCCTTTGGTAGGTTAGTGATGATGTCGCCCTATTACTATGGTAGTTGAGTACTAACCCTCATCTCAGTTGGTAATGATACTGCCCCATCACCTAGGTGCATAAGTACAAGTTCTCATCTCGGTTGATGAGTATAAACTCCTATCTCAATTAGTGATGATGTCGACCCATCACTAGGTGGAGAAGTACTAACCCTTCCCTCAATTATCCAAGATTTTGTCCCTCCAGATCAAGCATGGTCTAATACAACACTTTATATAGAGTTCATCATATGCATAAGATTACTTCATCATTATAACATCAATCTTATCATATACATAAGCTCTTTCAATCATCGTAACATCATTCATATCATATCTCATGCTTAGCACCTTCAATTCCTCAATAAACTATAACCGGACATTTTATCAAACACTTGACGGGTGTGCAATGGGGGCAAAAGACCATGCAATTTAGAGATGAAATCATGCAATAAAATTAGTTGTGAAACCAACAATCAACACCTTACAAGGCCATTTAACACATTCACATCAAAAACCCTCATCAAATCCAACATTAGATCCAAGATCTAGAGCTCAAAACATACCAAAACAATCATACTTTGATGAACGTAAATCATTGTGTAGTAAATTTCTCAATGTACAAAACCCATATGTAAAAATCAACTTTAAATCATGCATTATTAATTAAAAGAGGATTTAGATACCATGGGTAGAAGGACCCAATAGTTCAACACCATATGCCTATCATATGGGTAATAAGCTAGGCAATAAAGCTGACCATGTAAATGAGAATTGCATATAAAGCAACTCGACAAGGTTATCAACATCCCTGATGGAAAGCATAGCCATGAATTTAGATAACGCAGTCCTAATCGGCTAACAATCATAATAGATTCCCAGGGTAGAGGGGGCTAGCAGCTAAATTGATAGCACCACAACATCTGATACAACAATAGACCATCCAACTAAGCCTTCAAGCGTAGTATTTACTCCAGAATCCAGTCACCCAAAAATCAAGGAACTGGATACTAACAAAATTATTACCACAAAGTCAAAAACATATAGGCACAACATGTAGCCAGGGGGGTTTAACTAACAGCCAACCTCTCCATTGCAGCGTACATCAATAGTAGACTAAACATTCCAATATTCAGGCATCAAAATGGTAATATGTATAAATCACAGGGCTATGGATTACATTCATCAACCAATAGGGCATAATTATAACACAGGTGATAATTACTCAGAATTCCACTAGACATAACATACTCATGAACATAAAAAATATAGTAGGTCGAACTAGCAAGTAAATAATTGAATATGGGTATCTAGAGGGTACTTATGCTTAGCCTTACCTCAGTCACAACTTATCTCACCTTTAGGATCTCTAACAAGAGTGCTTACATCCCATATAACCTTTAACTAGTTGTTGACGTATAGATATGCATATCATAGAACTCCTACACCAACAACATCGCTTATAGCACAATATACAACTACCACAAATCAAGCACTAATCATGAATCCTGCCTCTAAGGCCTTTCTACATTCTCAATGCATGCAAGCTTCCTTATCCAGCTGTTGCAACTCTAAAGGATCTAGCCTCTACTCAACGGGTTTTGGGGGCTGCTCCTAATCTAGGATTGATGACATTGTACTTCCCCCTGCTTGTAGTATGGACTCTACATAGCATCCACGTGGAGGGATGAATAGGACTACGACGAACAACGAATATTACCCCAATGCCTCAAAGGTTCCCACCCAATGCAGGGTAAGGGGTGTCGAATATACGCAGCCTGACCCCTATGTTGAAAACATAGTGCGACTGTTTCTAGACAAGGATGAATAGGGCTAAATTTTTAGAAATAGCGAAACCATTTACAAGATGCACAAATAATCAACACAAGAAAGTTTCTAAACAACCCGTAATCTCTTAGAGATAAGCCAAGGACGTCTTCGCACTATCTATAAGACTCTACTAGATAATAACTCTATATAGGTGAGCAGTAAACCTTCAGCTCCTATACAACCTTGTCATGACCAGATCCGGGTCATGATGGCTTTTGCTAGCTCCCACCTATAGGCAAGTCGATTCCCAACCCAAGGGTACTGTCCTACAATATAGTCAAGCTCAAATCTACATAGTGATAACATAATAACCAAAACCTACCCAAAACATAGAAGTCAACTATACAAAGCTACATTAGACACAAGTAGTCTGACTGTAAGTATAATGGTGGGATATATCCTTCACTAGAGAAAGAATTACCCTATCATAATTAATAGTGTCTTATCATTAGTGTATTAATCATAGGGCCCTATCCTACAAAATATCAATCAATGGGGCCCCAAGACTAAAGGAACTGCCAATGCTCGAACCTCTTTAGAATCGATACCTTGGTCTCAGACACTCAAACATGACCATTGGGGACTAGGACTTTGGGGAACATTACCCGGGTCTAGATACTCGGACGTGACCACCAGATAGTTGAACAACAAGGTGTATCATCTATGTTTCAAAGCATAACATCAGAAAAATATCTCTTTCTATCTAACCGAATCCAAATCCCCCAATACTAGACCTTTTTCTATGTAAAGTAACTCATAGGGCACCATCGATATAACCTATGCTAAGGTCCAAGAGGCTAGATAATTAGAAGGATGTTAACTATCTAGAATCATATTGTAGCCCAGCTGCTATTAAGGATTTCACCCAAGGCAACCATGTGTCAGCCCACTCAAGAAGTGTCCTTTAAATAGGGTGCTAGTCCTCAGGACTAGCACACACAACTTGTGTCTCCTTATAATGGCTCAAAAGCCCATAAGACATAATCTACACCTTGCTAATAGGGTCACACTCCCATCTCTAAGCTACCAGTGGCTTTGCAGTAACACATCTTGTATCACATACTACAAGACTCCTTAAGAAGGCAACTATAATCGTTCCCAAAGCATATTGTGTTTGTCCAATCACTATCTGAGAGCACAGGTATATATATGTCATCTAGTTTGAGTAAGGGATTTGGAGGTAGAATCACCAACACTGCAATCAGTACCAGTAGTGAATGAGTTTGTTGATGTGTTCCCTGAAGAACTTCCAGGCTTACCTCCGGATTGAGAAATATATTTTGGTATTGACTTACTTCTAGTCACTCAACCCATTTCTATCCCTCCAAATAGAATGGCCTGGGCGGAGTTGCGTGAACTAAAAAATAACTAAAAGATTTATTGGAGAAGGGTTTTTAAGGCCTAGTGTGTCTCCCTGGGGTGGACTGGTGTTGTTTGTGTGCAAAAAGGATGGTAGATTGAGAATGTATATTGACTATCGACAATTGAATTGGGTGACCATTAAGAACAAATACCCCCTCCCTAGGATTGATGATTTATTTGATCAGTTACAGGGTTCCAGGTGCTTTTCAAAAATTGATTTGAGATCGGGGTATCACCAAATGAGGGTAAGGTAGAAAGATATACCTAAGACTGCTTTCAGGACACGGTATGGTCACTTTGAGTTTCTTGCTATGTCTTTTGTGCTAACAAATGCACCAGCAGTTTTTATGGATCTGATGAATAGGGTGTTTAAGGCATTCTTGGATGTGTTTTCGTGATCGAATTTATAGATGACATTTTGGTATACTCAAGGTCACAAGAGGACCATGCAAATCACTTATGACAAGTGTTGCAGGTTCTTCCTGATCGATAGTTGTATGCCAAGTTTTCTAAGTGTGAATTTTGGCGAAAGTCAATTTCTGCAGATTCACAAAAGATAGATGCTATGAAAGATTGGCCAAGGCAAACAACACCCACAGAAGTTCAGAGCTTTCTAGGTTTGGCAGGTTACTATAGGAGGTTTGTTGAAGGTTTGTCTTCTATTTCTGCACCTTTAACAAAGTTGACACATAAGGCAACCAAGTTCCAATGGAATAATGCATTGGAACAAAAAATAAATTAACTTCTGCACCAGTGTTAGTACTTCCAGAAGGCACTGAGGGGTATGCAGTGTATTATGATGCTTCGGGAGGTTTCATAGGGTGCGTGTTGACACAACATGGTAGGGTAATTGCTTATGTATCCAGACAACTAAAACCACATGAGAAGAATTACCCAACTTATGATCTTGAGCTAGCAGCTGTTGTATTTGCTTTGAAAATATGGCACCACTATTTGTATGGAGTTCATGTTGATATATATACAGATCATAAGAGTTTCTAATACATCTTTAAGCAGAAAGACTTAAATTTTAAGACAATGGAGATGGTTGGAGCTGATAAAGGATTATGATGTTGATATACTATACCATCTGGGGAAGGCAAATATGGTAGCCGATGCTCTGAGTCGTAAGGTAGTTATGACTACTGGTGATCAAGCCATGGTTAGTCAAGGGATGGCTAAGGATCTATGTCAACTAGCCAGTTTGGGAGTTTGCATTGTTGAAACTCTGAAGGAAGAGGTTATTGTACATAATGCTGCAACGTCTTCATTGGTAACGGAGGAGAAAGAAAAATAGTTTGAGGATCCTATTCTACAATAGCTTAAGCTAAAAGTGAGTCAGCGTATGATAAAGGCCTTTAACCTTACACAAAATGGAGTACCTTATTGCCAAAACAGATTGTGTGTGCCTGATATTAACGAAATAAGAAAAAGGATAATGGAAGAAGCCTAACCTTCTCGATATTCTATTCATCCAGGATCGACTAAGATGTACCATGACCTAAACGGAGTATTTTGGTGAGGAGGTATGAAAAAGGACCTTGCAGAATTTGTAGCTCAATGTCCAAATTGTCAACAAGTGAAGGTCAAACACCAAAAGCCATGAGGTTTTATGCATTGTATAGAACTCCTAACTTGGAAGTGGGATATGATCAATATGAACTTTGTTATAGGTTTGCCTCGCATATTTCACAAGTTTGACTCCATATGGGTAATTGTTGACAGGCTCACAATGTGAGCACATTTCGTACCTGTCAGAAGTGATTATACAGTGGAGGAGTATGCGAAGTTGTATCTCAAGGAGATAGTCAGGCTACATGGAGTCCCAATCTCCATTATGTCTGACAGAAGGACTAAATTCACTGCGAGGTTTTGGACGTATTTCCAAAGGAGTTTGGGTCCACAAGTGAATGTGAGTACAACTTTCCATCCTCAAACAGACAGTCAAGAAAAGCGCACCATTCAGACACTTGAAGATATGTTGCGAGCTTGTACATTAGATTTTAAAGGTAGTTAGGTGGACCATTTGCCACTTATTGAGTTTGCCTATAATAATAGCTTCCATTCAAGTATCAAGATGGCACCTTATGAAGCTTTATATGGGAGGAAGTGTAGATCGCCAATTGGATGGTTTGAAGTAGGAGAAAGTACTTTGCTCAGGGCAGATCTTGTACAGAAAGCCCTTGAAAAGGTTAAGGTAATTTAACAGTGTCTAAAGAGCGCCCAAAGTCATCACAAATCTTATGCAGATGCTAGGAGGAGAGGGCTAGAATTTTTAGTAGGAGATTGGGTATTTTTAAAGGTGTCTCCAATGAAAGGGGTCATGAGATTTGGTAATAAAGGAAAGCTAAGCCCACGTTACATAGGCCCGTATAAGATTAGTAAGAAGATCGGGAAGATTGCATATGAGCTGAAGTTACCCCAAGAGCTTTCAATGGTTCATCCAGTTTTCCATGTAGCAATGCTTCAGAAGTGCATAGGTGAACCATCTCGCATTACTCCTTTTGAGGATGTACAGGTTACAGAAGATCTCACTTATGAAGAGGAACCCGTTGCTATTCTAGATCGTCAGGTTACAAAGCTAAGGAATAAAGAAATAGCTTCCGTAAAGGTACTTTGGAGAATTCAACAGGCAAAGGAGATAACTTGAGAGGCTGAGGATGCAATAAATTCAAAATAATCCCATTTGTTTGAAGCTAAAGAGGATGCCCAACATTCCGAATTGGAATACTAATAGGTACGTATGATTGAATCATTAGTGTGTTGTTAAGGGTTTATTTAAATGAAGATTTGTACTTTGCCAACTTACCCAATTATGCTAACATTCGAGGACGAATGTTCCTAAGAGGGGGAGGATGTAACACAACACATTTTACATGTACTAATGCTATATAAATGAATCATGTTATGGTTTGGTCAAATTAGCGTCAATTCTTGAAAGTGCTTGAATCTCGTCTTAACGGGCAATATGTGATTCTAAATGCTTAAGATGGTTGAGGCTGTATATGTGTTGGTGTTAAATTTAGGATATATTAGCCCTATAATAAGTAAAAGTATTGAGGTCATTTTATGACTTAATAATCTAGTAAGTTAGTTACCTACTTTCTTAGCTTAAAATTGATAGCTAAACGGAGACAAGACTTGGCACCGAATTGGTTCAAGTTCGATTACAAGTAAATTCCATGTTAAGGATGTAACTTTGGCCCATGTTGAAGCATCAGAAATGGACCTTATTTTCAGTCCAAGTAGAATTTAAAAATGTCCAAAGCACACTACAAATAACTTGGCCTTTTGGACCCAAAACCTAACTAAGAAGAAAGCTGGAAATTGGCAGCCTAGGTCTATCATATTTGAGACCCAATTGAGCCCAATTTTGGAGGAACAAATGCTGAAATAATATACCACTAGTGGGTGTCATTATCGGGTCAAGAGTGGAAGAAAAGTTTGGCCAAAACAAACTTTCAAAATGGGTTAAGTGCAGCACTAAGGCATTGCACTAAGAAATAATGTTTCAGCTTTCTTAAAGTTATTTGTCCTCTCTCTAATCCACTTCACCAAGCTGTAAAGTCAATTTTCTAAGTCTTTTGAAGGATATCCAGAATATATAAGGCAAAGGTAAGAAATTATAGTTGTATTTGGTATGATTTCTTCATGAAAAACAAGAAGTATATGATAGTAC
>JAOTQJ010147567.1:0-33687 GCA_025642045.1 Solanum sejunctum
GGGGGGGGGGGGGGGGGGTGAGCCATGCGGGACTGCCTAGGAGGACAGCCACATAGGCAATTTTTTGACACGTCTGATGTCTAGTAGGATCTAGAGGCAGTCCATTAAAAAGGGAGGGCATTTGCTGTCCTTTAGTTAGATAGGAGGGGGTACTTTTGATACAAAAAAAAAAAACAGAGGGTACATGTGCTCCATTTCAAATAGTTCAAGGGTAATTTTGGCCCTTTTCCATTAAAAAAAGAAAGACATGCAAAGGAGGAAGAAGGGTCGGATAGTATCTAGGAAAATTTAGCACAATAAGGTGTATAGCTTTGATAACCATGGTATTTAAGAAAGAAATAACCCAACAAATCATTCTGCAAAAGAATCACTGGATAGTGGCTATACACACTTAGGGATTTTAAGAATGAAATTTGAGATCTTTCAGGAAATACATTAATTAGAAGACTATTCCACGTGAATTGCCACTATTTCCAATAACAACATACCTAGGGTAGTCCTACAAGTGGGCTCTTGGGATGGTTGGATCTACACAAACCTTTGTGTAGGTAGAGAGGTGGTTTCAATAGACCCTCAACTAAAACAAAGTGACAACACAAATGATGCAATAGGTAATAGTAAGAACTGAAAAATAAGAGAAAATGCAAATACAAAACAATACAACTAAAGGAGGAGAAGGGGAGACTAGCCCCTTTTCTCTCCCAAATGAAAGTACAATAACACTCAGCTATGGGCTACCTACAACCCTTATGCCATATTTATCCCCATCAATATTATAGAGAAAATCTAACATAGAAAAGATTAAAATTTTAAAATTTTAAAATTTTTAAATACACATCAATCAAGTTGAACCACCATATTAGATTTTGGAAAAAATAAGTTTGTACCCCTTTAAAGCAAACTATTTTTCATCCATATACCCCTTTACATTTATAACCCCATACTATTAAAATTCACCCCCCTAATATTAAAATTCGGGAGATAACATCATGCTGACATCAACACCCACCTTGTACGATCTACCAATAGGGTATACATATACCAACAGGATATCACAAATGATTAAGGTTAGTCCTATATGATACCGATATGGTATTAGAACAAATATATTTTCTACTAATTTAGAATTTAATAAATAAGTTTATCACTTTAATAATTTTATCTTAATTATTTTATTTATTAAAAAAAGAGCTCAAAACTATGCGATACCGATGGAATATCAATATACCAACGGAGTATCACAAGAATATATTTCTACTAATTCAGAGTTTAATAAATAATTTTATAACTTTAATAATTTTCTAGTCCTATACGATATTGATATAGTATAAATATACCGATGGAGTATTACAACAAATATATTTTCTACTAATTAGAGTTTAATAATATTTTTATTTGTTTCTTATTTATTTCTTAAAAAAAAACATAATCCTATATGACATCAATTAGGTATCAATATATCGCCAGAGTATCACAGAGGATTGAGCTCATTTTATATGATACCAGTATAGTGTATACATATCGCCGGAGTATATTTCATAATATTTATGCTAATGTCAGCATGACGTCAGAGCGAAATAAAAAGGGGCAGGTGCGGTAAGAAGGTAAATAATTTGGGTTATGGATTCATTAAGGGTAAATAGCTTGGAGGTAAATAATTTTAAATTAGGTCTATTTTGTGTGCTTTTCCCTTATGTTTTCCATTTAGATGCAAAGCTGTGATTTTAAATTACTAATTTACTATTTCCTTAATAATTGATATATCACTCTGCCACCTAGATCTATTAGTTTATACATGTCAAAAATTTCATCAAATTGAACTTGCTTCAAGTTCAAATTTCCATGTTATGTATTCTCAATCAAATTAATTTTCAACTGCAAATATATATTTTCCACTATTACAAATACATACACAAGTGAGTTAATTGTTGGAATTTTCATGTATAGCCCCGATATGACCAATACACTGTAAGTTAACACTTTGTTAGCGCAACTGAAGAATTACAAGAAACTAATAGCTCAGAATCAGATAATTAATCAATTGATCAGATGCAACTGCCCATTGAAAAATTATTTATGCTTGCATCCCACTATTAACACAATTATGCGTTTTTGGTTTGACTAGAAATAAGCCTTTAAGAGATGGAAATAAAATGTGTCCACATAACTTGAAAATATTTTGATAACTATACTGCTACTGCATTTTTGGTTTTGCACTAGAATTAAGACTTGAGGAGAGATGAAATAAAACACGTACATAACTTGGAAAACATGTTGATAACTTTAAGGTTACGCGTGTGGTTCCTACTGAACATCTAGATATTGTTCTATTACTTGTTCTCTGTTGAGAAATGATGCTGACTTGAGAAGTCCTATTTGATTCTAATACCACCGGTTTAGAAAATTCTCAGCAACATGCCTCTTAGATTATTGCTTACCTTCGTTTGTAAAAGAATTAGTACAACATAGCTTCAGATTGCTCTATATTCAGATAGTTTGAGAGAAACAATCTTGACTAACAATAGGATTCATGATCAATGCTCTCTCATAATTCTCATTGTGCACATCTAAAATGCCACTCTTTCTCTGCTCTACAATGTTTTGATCATGGGAAGAACCTATCATCTATCATTATTCCAAATGGTGGGAGCTTATAGTTCCCGCTAACTCAGCTAAGACTTGCATCACTGGTACTATTCCTATTTCAATGGACTCAAATATTTGGCACTTCCCCTTTTGATCATATTATCAAGTACATTGGTATGTCAAATAGTGGGTAAGAAAGGAAGCAAGGGTCCAAATTAATGTTTATCATATTGCCATATTTCTTTATTAAATCTCATGTTCAACCATATTGGAATGTCAGAAAGTAGGAAGGAAGATGGAAAAAAGAGACGCTAAAGCAAAGTAACAACCAAGTTCTCTACCTGTCCTTGTGATTTATACTCATCGTAGGGTCGAACTAGATTATCACCACTTATCACTCGAGGCAGCCTCCTCCGAAGGAGTTGATCTTCAGATGCAATAGCAGATGCTATTTTCATTCTCATAGCATTGGCACCTTCAGTTGTTTTTGACAAAAGATCCAAAACACCACTAACAGGCTGAGCAGCAGCACCAATTAACCCTTTCCCCACACCCTGTACGAAACCCTCAACTCCTGAAGCTTTAGCACCTTCCAAAGGTTTTGTTAAAATTCCGGTGACACCTCGGAAGAGACCCTTTGCAAATGCTCCTCCACCTTCTCTAATAACATCACCGATGTCCTCCACACCTTTGCTTTCCTGAAACAAAAGAATGGACCAGAGAGAATGAACACCAAACAAAATTACATCCCTGCTCTCACGGTTAAAAAAAGTGGTTCAATATCTTGAAAATATCCATATCGTCCATCTGAGTTATTTCCGCAACATAGATGTAAATATAATGTAGTAGCATAACATTTAGGAGGAAACAGGCATTATCTGGAAGTGTTACAATGTCAACAACAACATACCCAATCAAATCGAACAAGTGGGGTTTGAGGAGGGTAGGGTGTACGTAAACCTTACCACTACCTCATGGATCGAGTACAATAAATATAAGTAAATAATGCACCATCTCATTGGTCATAGTTCAATTGCAGCATTCTCGTATTCCTACATTTTCCTGGTTTTGAACAATATTTTCAAGAGCTAGAATGTCTTTTGCTATGATATTGCAATTTGAGAAATAAAGTTCCATGCATCTTTGCAAAATTCACAAAGAAAAGACAAACAAGAAAATAGGGCAGAGTTGAGAGATAAGTTAGATATTGATGAACCTGTTTCTGTCGACTTTGAATAAATTTCTTGTCCATTGACAATGCAGCAACACCTTTACTCATGTGTCCAAGTGCGCTACTGGCATTGCCTAATATATCAAGGCCAGAAAGTAGCTGAAGAGGCTGGCTAAGAAGATCCTTCTTGATATTTGCAATAGCACTACCAATCATAACACTATGTCTCATGCATATATTTTCCACAAATCTTTGGTTTATCCGCACCTGATATGATATAAGAAAATTACACATAAGAAATTCAAATTTAAAGGCAATGATTACAAAGGGGTTGCCAAAAAATGGCTTGACCTCTAAGTTACAATCTTACATAATGGTCTCATGCAAGCTGAAATTGAAGTAGTGAGCAAGAAGAAATTGTTAATCAGTGATTCATTAGAGCAAAGTAAATACATGAGCACGAAACTTTTTTTGATGACAGAATGCACGTATAGAAGAGTGCAGTTTTTTCTAATAAAAGAATTATCGAAGGTCCTAAGACCTGAGAGCTGTCTCTCTCTCTTGAGTAGTTTATTTTTTTAATAAGCTAGAGAGGTCTACTTTTACAAGTAAATTTTAAGATAGCACAATAAGAAACATTAAGGTTCTTGATTGTAGTAGATCCCAGATTATAACCCCTAAACGCAGCAACCAAAATATTCTAATCATTGAGTTGAAGCACCAGAAAATGCTTACAGTCATATTTTCAGTGTTTCCAAGAGCAGTCATCAGACTAGCCCAAAACCCAAGGACACCCACTGGCCGTTGTGTTGGGGACATGATCATAGAAACCTTCAAGCGAACTTCAGATATGTTGAGAACACTGTAAATAAGAGAAGGTCTTCTATAATAAAGGCTTAGGACACCTCAGAAACTATATAGTAGCATAATGAACTGAACTTTTACCCAATTTGTATAATGGGATCAACTGACACTGAAGTAGTTTCTGTATCATACAATCGTGTAAGATTGGTTTGTTGAATCATCCCATGAAGTCGCCAAATTATTGGTTCATGAATCTTAATTAGAAAGGCAGAATTTTCAGGTCCCTGAAAGAAATGTGCCCCGAAATATTAGCAATACTAAGCATGGAAAAATGAATATATGGGAACAGACTTTACAGAATAGAGCAATGGGTTCATCTACTAACTTGGAAACCTATGTATGGATATGCACATAGATCTAAAGATCCATTAGATTGCTGCGTCAGTGAAAATTTCAAAACATAGTCATTCTCTTGTCCAACTCTCTGTGGCCGGAAGAGAACTGGGGTTGGAGTTAAAGGCAATTGATTGTCCACTTGAATTCCCCTCATTCTTACTTTTAACCTGACTCATAAAATTTGAGATCTGTTAAATAAGTAATTTATAGATAATAAGTGTAAGTTCGAGAAGAAATAAAATGTCTAGCCTCCATCACATAAATAAAAGGCACAAATATATTATTACCGGCTAACTCCAATCCCTAATCCTGTTGAGTATGAGAGCAAAAGACTCTGCACTGACAGATATAGTATCTCTTCTGGCGTATGATCAATAACTGATAATCCAAGCTCCGCAACCTCAACAATGACATGGAATTCACTCTCCGAGTTAGAAAGTGTTTGCTCTAACACAGAACTAGTTCCAGAAGAGGGTAACAGAGAAGGATTTCTATTCAAAATAGTGTAGGTTGCATTTTCTGGCATCCAATCACTGATTTTGACTACATTAACTTTCTCTTCTTTTTGGATAATGACATGTAATGCTTTCTTTGGTCCTCCAGAGACATGGCTGGGCTGATGATCAAATATCTCATCAATATTATAAGTCAGTGATGCAGCAGGATCAGATCCATCAATCATGACTTCCAACAATCGTCGGCGACCAAGATCTTCCCAGGAAAATGATGCTGAAGCATTGGGAGGAAGAAATTTCCATGAATTGTTAGTACCATCGACTTGCCGGAAATGTATAGGAAAAAATAATGAGCGGTTTTCAACCCTGCAAACACATTTAGTCAGTAAGATCATGGAAGAATATTCTAATCTGATAATCTTCAATGATACTGAAAGTAAAGAAAGATAAAATGTCAGAAGAAGTCAATTGACAATGGACACATGTGATCTGAAACAAGGAGATATACAAGCAAGATATAGGAGAATGACATGTGTCTCCGTCATAATGAATAAGTCAGAACTTTCCACTTCTAATGTTAAAACACCCAGTTCATATCTCTACTCTAGTCCAGATGGGTAGTTCAACAGGTTCGGTTATTGCATATTAACCAACGAACTTAATACAAATGACAGTTAAACAGGAGAATTAAATGGAGCCAGACAGAGTATCAAAAGTTATTGGTTGCAGTTAAGAAGAAAAAAATGCAAAGAAAAAGAGAAAGCGAAGGAAAAGATAAGAACATCTGTTGAGATGAATCTGAGATCATCCAACCATACTGCAATACAATTTGTCCAAGTTCCCAAGGATGGGAGGAAAAAGAGACGAGCTTTACAGGCCTAGGAATCTCTATCACTGGTGCCATTCTATCACAAGCTTAGAAAAAGCAAGAATTTTCTAGCTCATCCAATAAAATTGAAGACAACACCAAACATTATTATGCTATGTCACTAGCATTAAGTACAACACAAACACCTAAAGTCAGGAGAGATTAATGACACAACTCAAGGATTAAATGTCAAACACAAAGGGAAGAAACATCAAGGGAAGAAACATCACAACTTAAGAATGTGACGACAAAGTCAAACCTGTAAGGACTGGTAAAGGAATTGGGTCGAAGTATAACTTCATAGCGGGAACTTTTTGTTCCGCTTCTCACTTCAATCTTGAGATGCATCAGGTTATGAGTGGTCTGATTTTGCAAGCAAATACACATAACACCTTCACTATCAAGACTAAATGGTGGACTCCAATCATATCCATCAAGCCGCAACTGAGAAAGAAAAATAAGAATGAATTATAAGAATGAAAGAACAGACCAACTTTTACATTGAGGGAGATTACGAATAACAGCAAGGAGAATGTTGATTATATACTAACCATTAAAAGTTCCACTTTATTAGACTGCCATGAAAAATGTTTTGGAGGATCTGTAGGATGAATCCACTCCACGGACTGAGAATCACACTGACGCAAGCAGACACTACATCCAACCCTATTGATGAATAAGCTATGTGGTTGAAAATGCACAACCTGCAGATGAATCCAATAACTTTTTCAGTATGAAATTGACATCTCAGTCATTCCTGTTCATTTTACCTCTTCAAGGGACCAGCTATTTCAGAATACATGGATATTACATGTTTCAGATCAGTCAGTTAGAATATGGTAGGGATATAAAAGTAAAAGTAATTCCTATGCACAACCTTCAAAGACTCACCATTTTCTGCACAATAATTGGTTTTCTCACTTGATGTCACAACTTATAACAACTTGGTACTGAGTAAGTTTTGTATTACTTTGATGCTTCGATACCAAGATTCCTACTCTGTAAGTTGCAAGCAAAAAATTTTCTAATATGATGCCTAATATTGAGAAACCTTCACTAAAAGAAAATTTTCCTACTCATATGTTGGCTTTTAAAACCTATTGCCAAAGCCAAGTCCTATTTTAGAATGGTAGCAGTGTATCAGCATTACTTAATGATGGACATCATAGCTTTTCTTTGACTTTTCTGTGACTAATTTAGTGCCTGAAAATAGAAAGAGCCTAGGCATATCTTTTATTTTAATAAATACATAAATTTATTACTCCCTTCATCCCAATTAATATGAGTTATTTTGACATGGCATAGAGTTTAAGAAAGAAAGACAAACTTTTGAAACTTGTGGTCTAAAATAAGTCATAGATATTTGTGCAGCTAGAAATCATTTCATTAAGGATAAAATGTGCATTTTAAAGTTAAATTGTTACTAAATATATAAATATGTCATTCTTTTTGGGACTGACTAAAAAGAAAAGTATATCATATAAAGTGGGATAGAGGGAGTAATATACACAAACCTGGAGTTTGTTGGAGGCGCTAGACATGTCATAATATATGAGATCAGAGCTAAAATGTTTGAACTTTTTGAACATCATGCCAAAACGTCAAAAACAGTAGGAAGGTGGCCTTTTATTTGTCACAGTTCCTTTTTTGTCCTAAGTGCGGGTCTGAGACTCCACTCTCAAGCCAGGTATTCCCTCTATATCTTTGTGAGGATTTCTTTTCCTCTCTCTATTTTCTTAACAAGATCATTTTCTTTTTATAATAAAAGCGAAACACATACAAGGAGGGCAAGATATCCTCGACTGACAAAATCTCAGAGGATGTGGATTAGCCAGCTAGAAGAAAAGGCTTGCATACTGTAAATTTATACAAATAAATTGATGTAGTTGTATATCAAGTGCAGGATACTTGAGTAATGAAAACTCACCCAGTTAATATGACAAGGTGTTACAACTCACCCAGTTAATATGACAAGGAGTTACAACAATTTAGGATACCTTTGTTCTGTCTGAAGTCATGCGCAGCACCACTGAAAGCTTGTAATAAAATTGATCCACACCAAAGGCCTTTACATCAACACGTTGCTGCAGGAAATCCCACTTTATTGAGTGCCATGATTTTATCCATTGTGAATAAACCAATTTTTATCCACATTACCTTCTTTTCCAGCTCAAGAAGAGAGATCCCAGAGCTGAAGTTCTCAGAATTTTGAAGAGCGACAGCGATGCCCACCCGTGATGAAAGATAGGCATCATTACGTGATGAAAACAGCATGACACCACCACGGCCAATATAGTGTTGTGGAGAAAGCATGCTGGGAGTTGGACTCGAATCTTCAATTATTTCAAGTACTTGTATGTTTTTCCTCGCACCAATCTGTCTACTCACTGAAGTAGGCGGATTTTTCAGAGCTAGTTTAGCTGATTTTACAGCTCTGGAAAGAGAAAGTGAATCTACATCTGAGCTTTCAAATGGCTCAATTTCCACAACTTGATAAGCCAAATATAAGAACGACTCGTTGCTAATCCAATATGGAACAAAGAATCGTATGGTTTTAGGAGCAGCAGTAGTTCCTCCCATGTCACGTTCAACACTAACGCGCAACCTCCTGTACAAGGCACCACTCTGCAGAAAATTAGCATCACACATAGTCTCCCGTAAACAGATAATTTCTGAGGAACTCATTTTGGGATGGGGATGGCGGGTAGGGGGTTATGTACGCTCTATTTCCCACTTGGCATAGAAACAGTTCTTTTTCTTATAAATTAACTATGTAAGAATAGCAGCTTTCTACTAAACGGAGAGACGGAGGTCTAGTTTTTCACTCCTGAAACTACATCAATAACCACTGAAACCAGCTTCTGCCAACGAATTCACCCATGTAACATTCACTGGTTCAAAGAGGAAGAGGAAAATAATGGAGGCAAAAGGAAAGGGACAAAGTTACCATACAGGTGACAAATGAGAAGCACATTGATAAGGCTCCTCTTCAGAAATCTAAGATGATATGCAAATTATTTTTCTTAAAAGGCCAATAGGAACAAAAAGCCCATGTCAACTACTAATTCAGATTATTCATATTATGAAGCAAGGAGCATCAAACTGGATTTTTCTATTTGGTCTATATAGCAGGGATGTGCATTGCATATGATAGAATTGAGAATGAAGAATGAGCATTTTCCTATTCAAACCCAAAGCATTTAATAAACACAGGGTAATACATTTCAACTTTACTAGTCATAGAGATTGTTTTCACCACATCCAATCAAGATTCTATTAATTTTAACAAAAAGATAAAAGTATCTAACTTTAACTTTGTTAAGTATTCCACATTAGTTGTGGGAATAATGTTGCTTCCTTACATGGTGTGGTGCAAACTAAACTCACAAACTAACTTTTCAGGTTGAGTTAGATCTAGTATCAATATTTTCAAGATGGCATCAGAGCTAAGCATATCTCTGTGAATGATTTACCTAATGTTGCACTCCCATATTATATTTTTCATGCACCAAATGTCAATCCTTGATATGAGGAAGGGGTGTTAAGCACCCTATATTGGTTGAGGGAACAAATTGTTGTCTCCTTATATGGTCTCAGACTATTCTGAAGTCATGAGCTCATTTTGAGGTTGAGTTACGTCCAATGTCCATTTTCGTAAAATTTCAACATAGGCTCTTTTGATTTGGAGGGCAGTTTTCTTTTTATTTGCTGCAATAATAACAGTAATAATGATAAGGAACGTAATTAAGAGGTGGAAAGCTTTCTATGATAACATTTCCTTCAAGGTGATTAGTAGAGTTAGTTTTTAGGGGAAAAAGTGCTGCCGAGACTTGGTGCTAAAAGTTGATTTTCCGGCTGGTCTATGGTTTCTTGTCAAAGCGAATTATATGGTTAGCAGGTTAGGGGAGCACAAGTGGAAATACTTTTTGGGATCTGAGGTTCAGGAAGGATTTTCATTTTGAGGACTGGGAGGTGATAGAGCTTCAGAGATTGCTAGCTTTACTTCATAAGCATAATGAGCGAGTCATCAGCTTCAATGTTTTGTGCTGGAAAGGTAGAGAATAACAAAGTGTTCCAAGTACTACTACATAAAGATTATGCTTAGGGAGGTGGATTGCTTTCCATTTAGTTCAGTTGGATACCTAAGGTGCCAAGGAAGGTGTGTTTCTTGACTTTGTAACTGCTAGAGGAGTGATATTGATGGCTGAGAATGTTAGGAAGAAAAAGGTTGTTTGCATAAGTTAGTGTTTTCACTATACGGAGACAGCTGAAGACATGGATCATATTTTGTTATAGTGCAAGCTAGCCACGAGGTTGTGGTGGGACATTTCAAATGGTTTGGCGTCATGGGTAATGCCAAGATCTGTGAAGGATTTATTGTTCAAGTGGAAGAGTGGATCTAGGAGAAGAGGCACAAGGCGTGGACTGTCACTCCTCACTTTTTGATGTGGGCCATTTGGAGAGATAGATAGAAGAGGTTTTGAAGGGGTGGAGATGAATTTTGCTCAATGAAGGAGTAGCCTCCGTTCCTAATATTTTACTTATGCACCCATGTAGTTCCGATTTGTAATGAGGATTGAGTATCTTTTGGGGAGAATCATATTTTGTAGGGCTTCTTCTTTTTTGGTATACCCCTTGCATACGGCCTAGTTGACCTTGTTATTATGGATGAAATCTTTTACTTGATTAAAAAAAGATACTGATAATTAATATTAATCATATTAATTTAAAACAATTTCTACTGACTAGAAAAAAGCGAGCAAGCATTTAACATGTGATCTTTTTCCGCTTTTATTAGTTTCTACATCCAGGGAAATCTGTTTGTTTAAAGCTCTCCTGGCATTCTTATATTGCTTTTTGCCTAATTAGTTTCACATTGGGGTGAGTTTCACTTTGGCCTTTAATAAAACTGTTAATGAGTCTTGTACTTTTTAATAACTATTTAGAGTATTTACCCAAGGGAATAATTTGATAAAACTTTATGCTGAACTCCTTTCTTTAAAACCACACCGTTGTTCATACCAGCTAGTGCACCTCGACTATCTTACCACTTATTTTGTTATCAATAGAGCTAAAGAAAATAAAGAGAACTTTTTAACCTTGTGGTCCTAAACTAAAGTTGCGTAAAATATACAAAATGACCTTTAATTTTGTGGTCTTAAAAATGTCAGGTGGAAAGCTGAAACTAAAGTGTTCCCAAATTAGGAAAAGGGTCAATCTTTTTGAAATAAACCAAAAGGGATAGCAGGCCATTCTTTTTGAAATGGAGGAAATATTATTATAATTGGTATAACCCATATTTATTTTTAGGGATGATAATACGAAGGATTAATATAGCCAACTTCAACTAATTCCAGTTTGAGGTATGCTTGATAGTTTGACCTATTCATTTCGTTGTATATTGATGGCCATTTTTCCTGGTGACCAATTTTTAATGCAAAAAAGAGAGCGCAGTGAGAATATCGTAGCCATCCCTTGGTGCATATACTTCTAGCAACATGTAAAACAATACAAACCTTTTCCTTTGCTGGTGAACCATGGAAAATGAGGACACATGATTATTATTCGTAAGATCCAATATCAGTACAGCGTCCTGTTTGCATGGAGGAAAAAAGTAGATCAGAGAAGGTCTACAAACAAAAGCCTTTTCTTAAAATGTACAAATGCTATGTGCATGTGTGCGTCTGTTTGAGGGCACAAGTTTTATATCCAGAAGCATAAATATGCACGTATTTACTTCAAGAACATCTACCTTTTCCATAACCCAACCACCTTGAACAAATAACATCAGATATATAGGATTCCGCACATCAGCATAATATATGTGCACAGTCTCCCGTGATGCCATAAAACCCCGATGTCGCTCTACAGTGTTTCCATCTTTCAATTTTTCCCAGATCTTAAAGTCAGCTCCACAAGGAAGGCGATTCTCCAACTTCAGGGGAGAACTAATTGATAGCTTCCAATCATAAACTGGGGCATTTAGCTCTGTATGAAGAACTGATGCATCTGTACCAAGACAGAGCCAAAGTTGCTTACCGCTGCCACCAGGACAACACAAAAGCAGATCCATTTTCTCAAGCTGATTTAGCTTCAGTGCAGAAATAGGTATCTTGTTCCCATGTCTTACAGTATTTTGACGAGAAAGTATACTGCTCTCAATAGGAGTTTGGTCCTTACCCAAGGCGACGACAGAGCCACCAGCAATAGGACGGCCCCATGAATAAGTCGTCTGAGAATAACCAAGGCATGGACGGACTTGTAAATAGTGGTTAGAGCCCTTGGTGATGCATGTCCAAGGTAAGATAGCTGAAGAACCAGGACAAGTAACAACCTTGTCTGTGTTATTTGCACCCCTCTCCTTAACTTGCTGCCTTGTACGAGTCCAACGTCTTCGACAGACAGTATCGTGAGTTGACTTTGAGCTACACTTAGGAGAATTTGGCGGCCACCTCAAGGTTTGAAAATCAGGTCCATAGGCCCATCCATCAACGTCAACAAACTGAGATTTGTCAACAGTCCAAGACGATATCCATTTCCATCCAGGAGGTAGGGTGGGTTCAAAAAAGTCCTATATAGAAGAGGAAACGATCAACAAAAGCTAATCAACATTAACTAAAAGCAGAAATCTGGAGACACTTACATTTGAGGAATAGGCGAAATCCCTAGTGCTCCACCGCCCTGGGTCTTTTACACCAGAAACTGGATGATTCCGTTGGTTCTCAAAAATCTCTTCAACAAATATGCTACAATTCCGATCTTCTGAAGACAGATCTTGAGTATGAATCATGGACTCATGACATGATGAAATATCCAATGTGATATCTGAATCATTGCTAACTGTAGCGAGAGCCCTGAAAATTAAGTGTTTTTTTCCATTCTTGGTGACAACCTCCAAAGCCACGAAATCATTGCCCAGTGTTTTCGTGACCACTGACGGGGGTAAGAAGGAGCGGATGCTCTCCCATGGTCCTTTAGGTGTGAGTCCTATCCAAAATCCTATATCACTAACAGCAGTCTTTTCTCCTTCGTCATTTTCATAATTTAATGCCATTTTCTTCTCAAAGTAAGTTGTTGAGACAAAAAGGCAGCCGCAAGAATTTGTGTCATTACTGTTAACTTGGCCCTAGTAATAATGATATTAATATGAGTGCACAAGGAGGTAATATTGACCAAAATAAAATTTCCAAGTTGAGATGCATTCGTTAAAAAAACTGATACGGAAAAAAAAATGACATGATATATACCATGATATGTTTAATAGTGGGGAATTATGGGAAGAAATTACAGAATAAATAAAAGAACCAAGAAGAAAGAGCCAGCAGTTAAACTAACCCTTTTTCTTAGAGCATAACATCCAAAGTTTTCAGCATCAGACACTTGATGCAGCATTCTGAGTGAAGCAACCTTCTTTAAAATACTTGGACCATGTCCAATGGAAAATGACGACGCGCCAACAACCTCACCTGTATTGCCACATTCAAACTACAAATTTTAGAATCAAGCAATTATAATTTAATAAAAAACAAAATTCAGCCTTGCTGATCTGATTTTGAAGAAGTCAATCTACTATTTAGCTTTCCTGAGACCAAGAAAAAATATTGTTGAGATGGTGTATAATGAGTTGCACAGAAGTGATAAAATTAGCTAAGAAAATAACTCCAAATCACGAGACAATATGCAGAAAGGAAATTTTAAGTTTGGCAAAATACTGCATTTATCTGATGAATAATCCTTCAGAAAGCAGATAATTCATTTTTTCCTCAAAAAAAGAAAAAAAGAAAAAAAGAGCAGATACTTCATTTTCAGTTGAGCTATAGAAAAACTAAGCAAAAATTGAAAAAGAAATGTTTCTCCACTCCAATTTTGATTTGTCTGAATTTGAATGCACATTTGAATATTAAGATGTGCATTAAAGAAGTCTAATCTTAATGCACATGTGATGTGTTTTTTTTTTTTTTGAGAAAGGTAACAGTTACTTCTATATACACACAGGCACACTACCACAAAGAGGGGGGTAGTGTCCCACAAAAGTTAGTACATACAAGGATCCCAGTAAGCTTCTTACAACTAGTTAATACTAGTACTACCAGTAACATCATTGTTTACATCTGTTTACACCAAAAATAAAATAATGCAAGACAGTCATGCTTAATATTCTGTATGGTCCTCTGTTTTCTAGCAAAACATCTTTGATTTCTTTCTAGCCATACCGTCCACCAAATACAAGAAGGGACGATTTTCCATCTCTCCTCCTTCCTACTAGCATTTCCATCCCTATTCCAGCATTTCAGAACCTCTTTAATCCTTCCTGGTTTTACCCAAGTGATTCTCCTCTTAGATATGAACATTTGCCACAGCTGCTCAGTCCATGTGCAATGTAAGAAAAGATGGTTAACTGTCTCTCTTTGTTCTTCACACAAAAAACATCTGGAACACAATTGATACCCTCTTTTGTTCATGTTCTCACGAGTTAGTATGGCTTCCTTGGCCAGCAGCCAAGTGAAACAATTTACTTTGAAAGGAACCTTGGTTTTCCAAATCATCCTCCACGGCCAATCTACTGGTTCACTTCCTGTTGGACTATAATATCTATATGCAGAACTCACTATGTGTCCCTTGTTACTGTCACACTTCCATACCAGACAATCCTCCATCCCTGAAAGCTCCTTGAATTGATTGATACTTACCAAAAATTCTGCACTAATTCCCAATTCCCAGTCATTGAAGTTTCTTCTAAATTATAGATTCGAGACCTGCCCATTCAACAGTTCTGCAATACTAGCTTGTTGATTCTGACTTGTATCATACAACTCAGGAAATCTTTGACTGAGGGATAGCTGACCACACTATATGTCCTTCCAGAAACTATCTTCCTCCCATTGCCCACTTTATAGAAAGTTCTTTCTATCAGAAGGTTCCCAAGGTTCCTAATGGATCACCAAACACTGGACCCATAGGGGGTAGACACCACAGGTGTCATCCATTTGGCTTCCATTCCATATTTAGCTGTTACCACCTCCTTCCATAGTGAGTTTTCATCAGATGCAAACTTCCACAACCATTTCATCAATAGCACTGATTATGGCACTTTAAGTTTTTGATTCCCACTCCCTCTATCCTCTTACTGGTGATCAACTCTTCCCACTTAACTAAGTGATCCTTCCTTTTATCTTCAGTTCCTTGCCAAAAGAATGTTCTGCTGGTAGCATCCATTCTTTGAATCACCCAAGCTGGGGCAGGAAAAACAGACATCATGTAGGTGGGCAATGCATTCAAGACACTATTGATTAGAGTTAATCTTCCACCCCTAGAAAGGTACTGACCTTTCCAGTTGGTCAGTTTCCTCTCATAGTTTTCTAAAACCCCACTCCTAGCTCCAAGAGGCATTCCCAGATAGGTAGTGGGAAGTTGCCCTACTCTGCCCCCCAAAGTGCTAGCCAAGTTCTCAATATTGGCTACTTCGTTGATGGGGTAAATGTAGCTTTTTCCCAATTGATGTGGAGACCAGAAATAGCCTTAAATAAGATAAAGATGGCTCTGAGAGTCAAAAAATCTTGAGGATCTCAAGATTGTTCTCTGCCCTGTCTATCACCTTGAAGCCTCTGATCCACCTTTTCTCCTTAGCTGAATGAAGAAGATTATTCATCCCTTCCATAGCTAGAACGAATAGGAAAAGTGAGCTAGGATCACCTTGCCTCAGTCCTCTTTGAGAATTGAAGAAACCAGTGGGGCTTCTATTTATAAAGACTGAAAAACTGACAGTGCTAATACACCATTTGATCCAGCTGATCCATCTTGCTCCAAATCCTATCTTCTGCATCACATTGACTAGGTACTTCCAATTTAGATGGTCATATGCTTTCTGGATGTCTAGCTTACACAAAATTCCTGGCTCCTTACATTTGTCCCTGGAATCCACCAACTCATTAGCAATCAACACAGCATCCATAATTTGTCTTCCCTTTATGAAAGTCACTTGTTACCTATTCACCAGTGTATGTATCACTCTCTTTAGTCTTTCTGCCAAAAGTTTTGAGATGATCTTATAGACACCTCCCACCAGACTTATTGGTCTAAAATCATTCAACTATATTGCTCCTACTTTTTTGGGAATAAGAGCCACAAAAGTGGCATTAATACTCCTACCAAAAAGGCCTCTGGCATGAAAATTTTGTATGGTAGCCACCAGATCTTGTCTTATAATATCCTAACAATGACTATAAAAAGCCATGGTAAAGCCATCTGGCCCAAGGGCCTTGTCACCAGCACAGTCCTTAATACTCTCCAGTATTTCCTGTTCCTCAAATGGGGCCTCAAGTGCATTCACATCCTCCATGCTGATTCTAGGACAACCTCTCATCTCCAGCTTTGGTCTCCACTCTTCTGTTTCAGAGTAAAGCTCCTCATAATAGTCACAAATGCTCTTCATGATCTCCTCAGGTTCATTGATTTCAGCGCCCTTTGCTCTCAGCTTGTCAATAGTGTTGACTCTTCTATGGTGATTTGCTGTTCTATGGAAGAAGCTAGTGTTTCTGTCACTCTCTTTCAGCTATAAGGCCCTAGATCTCTGTCTCCAAGCTGTCTCCTCATGCATGGTTATGTCCTCAAATTCCAAGGACAAAGCCATTCTAGAGGCAATTTCCTCCTCATCTAGTGGCCTCTGTTCCTATATTGCCTCCAATTCAGCTAACGGTGCCAGCACATTAGCTTTATATAGTTTCGGATTCCCAGGGATGGTTCTACTCCATTCCTTAATCTTGTCTTTTGGAGCCTTTAACTTGACCATAAGGACATAATCAGGCCTACCTCTGAAGCTAAAAGACTCCCCCCATTCCTTGACTTTGTCCTTGAAATTCTCTGTCTGCAACCACCAGTTTTCAAACTTGAAGTATGACTTTGAGTTACCCCATTCTCCACATTGCAACAAAAGAGTATGATCCGAAGTCACTCTGTTGAGAGTACTCTGTTTGGTGCATCTGAAAGTTGTCCCATTCATCTGAATATATATAAAATTGTCTTTATCTAAAAAATAATAATTTTTTTAAAATAAAATGTTAAATTGATTTAACATTATGCCAATAAAATACTTTTAAATAACCAATGATAGGAGGTGATGATCGCTAGCGATAGTGGTTGTGGGTGCTGATTGAGGATTGTGTTGGGTGATGGCACTGGTTCTTGGTAGTAGCTAATTGCAATTATGACTGACAATAGTAATTAACATCGTTTGTTGATCGTGGAAAGTAATAATTGTGGTCGACGAGAGTGATGGCTAAAGATGATGGTGATTAACGATATATAGTGGTATTGGTATTGGTATTGGTAGTCGTTAAGAGATTTGAAATGGTGGTGGGGGGTGATGATTATAAATGGTCGCTAATGATGGTGACAACTGACTTACATGATTGGCGATGGCGATGGCACCTGACGACAGCGGTTTTAGGTGGTCGGTTAGGGTAGTTGATACTGGTGGCCAGCGGTTACTAATGAAAGTGAAAGGAGTAGTGATGAACCGCATGCCATTTTTGTAAAATCCTTTGAATAGGCATCTTAATGATTCAGAAGGTGTTATCAAAGGAGCTTAAAACGCATTAAGCCCTGAAGCAAGGCACAAAATGTGCTGAGCATTTCACTTTGCTTAATGTGCGCTTTAGTATTGTCATCAAGGTTGAAAGGTATACTTTTGCTTGCCAATGAATCTAAAAAGAGCAGTAAACAATTGATATTTCACTTTATCATAATTCTTTGTCAATTTTTTGTTCATATATTTGTCATTCATGCTTATAAGTTGTTAGTCTCGAACAAAAAATATATAGGAATGAGATTAGGAATGAGACCATTCAGGAGAAGCTAGAGGTGGCCCCTGTGGCTGATAAGATGAGGGAAGCGACACTGTGATGGTTTGGACATGCTAGGAAGGAATACCAATACTCCTGTTAGGAGGTGAGATAGGAGGTGAGAGATGTTGATTTTCCGAGTTACACGGACGGGTAGGGTAGACTGAAGAAGTATTGGGGGGAGGTGATCAGACAAGATACAGCGAAACTGGATCTCACCGAGGACATGACCTTAGATAAAAAAGAGTGGAGGTCGCGGATAGGAGTACAAACTGATTGGTCGGTAGGGTTAGCTAGATGTCGAGCCCTGGGGTATAGTAGGGTAGCAGGAGTAGTCGTGTTCTATTCATGTGTTGTCACTATCTATCATATATGTGTTAATTTTATCGTATTTACATATTGTCATGTGTTTTTCGTTATTAGTCGCTTATTCTGTTCCCTTTCCTTTCCTTGTTGTCATATCTAGTTTATTCTGCTTGTGGGTTTTTGAGACGAGGGTTCCCAGGAAACCACCTCTCTACTTTTATGAGGTAGTGGTAAGGTTTGCGTACATTCTAACCTCCCCAGATCCCACTTGTGGATTCCACTGCGTATGTTGTTGTTGTTTTCTCCCTTTTCACCTATTTTCATTAAAACCCACACTTTTTTTGTGTTTTGCTCTAGAAGCCCCAATGGACCTTAGAGCTTTTTGGCGCTTTTTGTCTTTGATAACACTGGATTCAGACTCATTAAGTGGTAGTAAATTATAAGAACAAATGCACTAAACAGTTAGGGTTCAAACCTAAAAGACAGACTGACTTAATGACTGAGACACGGATGATTAAGATTAAGACCTTCATTAAGTGCAAACAAACAAGATCTAAAAGCATAATGTCAATATGCAAAGGGAGTTTCAAAATTTAAATTTGCAGTTACCTTGACAAATCAAGCAGAATAGAAGTTTATATGGACAAATTATATGCTTCAAAGCACCAATTTACCTTTTCCGGCCTTTGCAGAAAGGTTTGTCACCTCCACTTCCAGCTTTGCCAGCCCCTGTAAGAAAATGCAAGGTTGACTACAAGAATGACAAATGCTAATCAGAAGTGCCAAAAGGAACATAATCATAATACTCGCAGTACAGGTGGAAGATTTGGAATGAAACAAAATTGAGAATGTTCATGTAGGAGCATGTCTTCAAGTTATTCATGGGATAGAGCAGGTTTTTGAGCATTCTATTTAAGACTAACTTACGAAGTTCAAGAATAGCATTGAAAGACCTCCAAAGATATGGGAAGGATTCTACTAAAATAGTTATACATATTCTCCATCTTTTTTACGCATACCTTGTTCTCGCCCTTCTACTCTTATTTCCATTTCATATGAACATGAACTAGGCAACTGGGGAAACAAAGAAATTTCATAGAAGTACACCTCTCTCTTTATTCCGATCATCCGATTACCTTCGAAGGAACTTCAAATATGAAGAGTTCACTCCATTTAGCAGTGGCTTCATCCACATTATGTTTTTTAGTAATTAGTGGCTTCACGCATTTGGTCCTTGCACTTTGAGGAAAAAGCTTTTGTTGATTTGACTCCTGATTCTCCACAACCAAGCGCAAAGCACAGAAAAAGTTATGGCTATTGCCGTCATCATTGACAGGCAGACCCTGTTAGAGAGAACAACAAAATGAGAATCTCATAAGTAACTAAAGTTCAATGACAGCAAACCACACTCATAGAAATCAGTAGGTCGGCAACCTTGGCCTCAACTATCTGAACAGCAGCATAACGTCGAGGTTCCTTTGATTCATTGGCAACATATAATCTATCAGAATACCTTGTAGGTGGAATCCATACAGATACAGAATTATCAGGAGGCAGTAACTCAGATGCATCTGAGTTTTGCTCAACTTTTTTCAGGTACATATCGCATCCAAGTTTATTTTCGACCACCACCATCCGAAAATCATCGTCATCAAGTGCTACAAAACTAGTATTATCTTGATGTGCATCCCCGCGGCGAGCTTCCTGCAGAAGCAAGAAATAATCAGAAATTGAAATATATCAAAAATAACTGAAGAATATCTTGAGCATCACGCATTGCCACCTTAATCTTAACTGCTTTCTTCTCGAGTTCTCTCTGCTTTCTCCATGACTCAACAGCTTGTCCCAACACATCAAGATTTGCCGCACTAAGATTTATGTTTAAAATATTGGTTGCAGCTACTCTTACCCTTGTACCAACTCTGGAAGGCGGATGCAAATTGGTCTCATAAGTCTCTAACCTGTAAATGAAGAATAACAGTTGTGGTAAAGGAGAAATAACTGAAGAAAACAAGTGAACATAGTAACAAAATGGCAAAAGGGGGTGGTGAAAGATATTACTTAAATATTCCATCAAAAGGCTCAATAAGTGGCTCCCACGCTTCTAATTGTGTGTTGAAGGTTGATGCAGCCATTGAAGAAATGAGAACAGCATTCATTGCCTCTGGTCGCCCATGAGTTGCAAGCTTAATATTAGTGATTGTTGCATCAAAAAGAGGTGTTACCTGTAATACATAAATACACTGATAAACAGACGAAAAAGGATAAACTATTATATGGGTAAAGAGAGTTTGTGAGGGCTGCAGACCGTTCCGCATAAGCTGTCCAATAAAGTCACAGAAAAGCATCTGATTTTCATGTCAGCTGTTATGTTGTCTCTTGTCTTTGGCTTTACTGAATCACCAATAGTAAATGCTAATCTACTAGAAGGTTTTTTCAGATCAGAGCGTGCAAGGAAAGTGCAAGCCTGCAATGCCGTACAAGATGATTGTGTGATCAAGGAAAGTAGGCAGCAGGTCAAGAAAGTACACATTCCAGGAATTCATATAACAAGGCAACAGATGCTAAAAATTGAGGATGATTAAGACGCTATAACGAAAGTGGTCATCCAGAAGATAGTATCTCTGACCTGATTGTCAACTTTCCAAATGCTCCAGCACTGAGAAGCCCTGGAACCTGAAGATCTTGAAATGGGCATCTCAAGAACATTAGCTTGACTAACAAGATCCATCCTCGGGCAGCAAAAGTTATCCAAATTGGGTGCTTCATTACTACGTGTCACTACACATCCCAAAGCAGCGTAACCAGGAGGAGCAACTGGGTACCAGAAGAATGCTTCCTCCAGTCCTTTGCCCGCAATATGAGCAACTTTTGTAAATTGCACAGCCTTTGCAGAAAGTTCATGGTTGTCAGCCTTGAAAATTATACCCAGGGGAGGTGGTTCTAAGCTGAAGAAAGAAATGATCTCACATTTAAAAAAAAATTGTACTAGTGTAAAAGTGGGCAAGAAAATATCAACTGAAAGGAAAGCAAATGAGTGTTTACCCTTCAGTAATACAGTCACCCAGTACTGCATAACCATGACATCTTATGGGTCTCCATATAGAGACTGCAGGGCGGATATCACTACCCCTGTCCCACCAGATCCGCTCAAAGTTTGGGGTTGAAATATAACAAAAGGTCGCTTTAGAAATCGATCTGACAATGTCCCATCCTGATGAAGTTGCACCCTGTTTACTTGTCTGGTGATGCAGGTAATCGCTCTCACTAGTTAAATCAACAGTAGGTACTTTTAATGAAGTGTACCAACTTGAGCTCCAAAGAAGAAGATTACTCAGATCAAAACAACAGCTTTTCTGCGGATGACTACTAGTTGGATGAGCATAGAATGATCCAACAGCATTATCCAAACGCCAAATACTGTAACCTGATGTGAATTCAGTATTAGCAGCAACACTGAAGATACATTCCAAAAGCTTCGTTGATGTTACCAAATCAGAACGTATGCAATGAACTATGTGATTAGGAGGTGGTTGTGTTCCTGTATGAGCAACACAACCCATTGCCACATATCCAGGTGGCGCAATAGGAAGCCAAAGAGAACAATCACCAACATCTTGTGCCAAATCAGATCCTTGAATGTCAGAAAACAGACCTATCAGCCTGAAGTCAATTGGCTTCCTGACACGCCCATACATATTGCTCACAGCGACAACTGATTGTGAAGGAGGATTGGGTCTGAGAATGAGAAACGATATGCATCAAGCAAGACATCAAAATTCTTCCAGCAAAAAGCAAACACAATTATAGCTTCTCTATCCATTAACATGCTCTTCGAAAAGGTAACCGTAGCACTAGCAGCAGTTGAATGACACAAGAATACCAAAGAAAAAATATGTTAGGAAAAAAAATTACTGTATTTCATAAAGATGTCAAAGTACAGATGACAGCTAGAATAGACTACAATCTACGGAAAACCATAAGCAAAATTATTCACCCCAGAGAAGAATATGCTTTAATCTCCCAAAAGGGGGGCTTATCAACAATTTCTTGTGCATATCAGTACTCAATCAGCAAAGTTTCCATTTTTTTTTCCTTTAACTTTTTTTATGATTTTATATGCATGTGCAATTATTCTTTAGGTGCAGAAGAAAAAATCCTAACAGTGCTCAAGAGAATCATTTAACTGATCAATCTTCTGAAGGAACAATAGATACAAGGGTGTTTCACTTGCCCATAGTTACCCAGGTGTCTTGGCTGCTGATGCAGTACCCCCAGCATGATATTAAAAGAACAGAAATAAGTACTACATAAGTTTCTTATTTCAGCTAAAACTCTAATAGAATTACATCAGAGCATCTTTTTTGAGAAAAGTAACATATATATTCATCAGTACCAAGTTGGTACTGGTAGCAATATTTTATACAGATCTGAGACTTAAAATGCAAAAGTTTCTGTAGTATGTGTATTTACACATGGATCATTCATCTCTCTTCCTTTTTTCTTTTCTTTTCCTTTTCTTTTTTCTCCATATCTAGTTTATTCTGCTTATGGGTTTTTGAGACGACTGCTCTAGGAAACAACCTCTCTACCTCTGTGAGGTAGTGGTAAGGTCTGCGTACATTTCACCCTTCTCAGACCCCATGTGTGGGATTGCACTGGGTATGTTGTCGTTGTATCACTTTGGATCAGGGAGAAATCAGTATCGCTGAAATAGTATCATTATCAAACCTATTTCAACTCAGCTAGATGAAATGAGAGCATCAACCTGAGATCCTCCACTAAAAGATTAACCAACAATCAGGTGTCAACACTCCAAAAATATTGCAGTTTGAACTCGCAAACAAAGTCAAAAAGCTGTAGATAAATCGGAGCGCTTGACATTTTATGGATGTTCTAACCTTGATGTGACACAATCTCCCAGAATAACATAGTTCGACGGTGCTCTGGGTCTCCAGAATGTAAGGTTGTTAAGACGCCCATGTTCTGCAAAAGTGCAATAGAATCAAACATCAAGATTTATGTCAAATAGATTAATGAAAACAAACTTGTAAGAAACGGAAAAAAGAAACACCTCTGGGAGAAACCCAAATTCTATCAAATTGAGTACAAGGCAACAGGGGGTCAGCACTCCCAAAATGTAAAGCAGCGGTTGCCTGATTCCGCAAATTGAGTATAAGGGAGACAACACCAAGAGAAAGGTGCGCACATATATCCGTTGCCAACAAAGAAATATTTGTTTTATCCTTAACAGAAGTATATCCGCCAGATATATCAACTGGGTCAAGAATAATAAGACCAGAACCAGCCTCAACCATTAGATCCTTTACAAGTCCCCGGATCCAAGTATCATTTTCTTTTGCTGCATACCTGTTGCATCAAGTCAATAAGTATCTGGAAAATGAAGAAAGCACATAACTATGTTGCTCAATGTGCTATTTGCCCGTTCGCTACATCTAATGAGCTTCTCAGCATCAGGCCATAATGATAGAGTTAAGGCCACAGTGAAACAAATGAAATGACATTAAAAGTGCCCGACAGTGTGCAGGAATGGAGAGACGAAACAACACCCCATTCTTAGCATCAAATCCAGGTGTTGTCTGGATATAAAAATGCAAGTAAATAACTGGAGCTCCACACTGATGATTTACTTCCTCACTATACATACTACATTAGGGCAAACATCAAACTACCAATTAAAATATGAAATGTGTAACAGCCTCCAACGATAACATGGTCATACTTATTAAAAAAAGAAAAACTAGAGAATAAAGATAGCTTTTAGTGACAGGGATCTTACATGAAGTTAAGGTCCATTTTCGCTCGGAGGAGTTTTTCACCATGAGCAAAATCATCCAAAGATGATTTACTACTATCAAAAAATGTGAACTCCGGAGAGACAACCTAAGAGAGGCAAGATAACAATCAATCAATTATTACTCAGCAAATGATATTGAAGAGTGTATTACTCAGCAAATGATATAAATGGAATACCAAGATAACAAGTTGAAGAAGAAAAGTAAGTCCTACTGATGAACTATCCAACATGAATAGTGTTTCTAGGGAATTAATTGAAATCAGATTACAAAGATCCATATATCCATCCATAACAATATACTGTTATGACCAAAGGAGGGGACAAAAAGATGGAAAAACTTTTTATGTTGCTAAATTCCAGTAACTCAAACTCAAGTCACTTTGCCATCTTGAGTTGGAGGGAGATGTTAGATATTTAGTCCCTCTTCTGAAAATAACCTAGTCATTGATCCAGTATGTGCAAATGATCTAATCATGAGAAATATATCCCAAAGTACAACTAGCGTGGAAATATAAACAAGGGCTAACACCGTAATGCCATTCCCACAATTTACAAATGAAGAAAAACAAATATATGCATAGATCATAGAGAGAATTTTAAAATAATTGATTTACCTGGGCCTCAAAACTGTAACTTTGTATTTTACTTGATCCATTAGGGTCAAAGTCGGAAGCTTCTGAATTATACAACAATTCTTCCATGGACTTCATACTTTCATCATTTTCAGAATTACTGTCTGAAATCCTTACATCAACACTATCTTCTTGGCAGACCGAGTAGCTGCTTTCATTGCTTAGGTAAGTATATCTCCTTAAAAGCAAGCCATTCTGCATAATGAACATATTAAAAGGCACGAGGTCATTTCCATAGGACTAAGAGCTTTTCCATGACTAGGAAGATGATCATGCACCTTCAGTATGCATAAAGGCAACAAGTCCACACATTCAAAAAATATTTAATTGATGCATATTGGTACTCTCCAAATTGATATTATCCAAAGACAGTACTGAGGTAGAGTTGTTGGTACCTCAATTTTCACATTCACAAATCTCAGTCTCTTGCCACGACCAATAATGATAATATGTTGCATTCCCGATGAGTGGAGCCCCTTCTCTTCCACCTTATCAGTCAGGCGTATTGTTTTTCCACAACCATCATAAATGTATTCATCAATCCCTACAGCATCTGCAACTAGTTGTCTATTGGGAGATAATAATACTAAATCCTCTTTCTGTTCATAAAGAGGCGTGAAGAGGATTATGCTGTTACTTTTACTTATTGGATCATTCTTGGGATCCATGATCTCCTCTCTGCCAGTCATTGCTCCCAAAGATGGCACAAAAAACTCACAAACAGATAGTAAGAAGTCTGGTACAACAAGAACACGAGGCTGCTGTATGCGTAGAACAAATGATTGGGATGCCGATCTCCATCTGCAGTCCATCACAACCATTGTTGAAGTTGGAAAGTCAACACCAGTTTCAGGAGAGTTCTGTCGATGAGCATCAATGCATGAACCAAGCATCAGCCTCATTTCAGCCTTTGTATCTGGGCGAATATCTAAAATAGAGAATTTTGGGATAGTAATGTAAAGGTCAGCCTCTGATAATGATGTCATTCGGTACGAAACCCAAAGATCTTCAAGCTGCAAAAGAAAATGACTACAGTAAGGTAAAATATGACATGGATACAAGTTACAATGATACAATGACCAAACAACTTCTTGTTATTGAAAGAAAAACAGAAGAGAATGGGAGAGAATACAGTAGCTACTTGTTACACTAAGCTCAAACCAGACTCTTCTTGTTGAGACAGTGCATATCATAATTTAGTGTCGCATACAAAATCACTCACCGCAACATGAGCCAAGCATGAACCATCATGAGCATCATTCCACAATTCGAACAAGGCATATCCCACTTCCACGGCCATTATAGTGACCGTTCGTGAAAGGAGTATTTGACTGTTTTCATTCACTTTATCAGCTAGCATTTTTATTGTATCTTTTGAAGCAGAAGTGCTGTTGCGGAAACTAGGTGGAAGTGTTGGATTCTCTGAGAAATTCATGTAGAGACAATCAAGAATGACATTATATTCTTTATCTGTCATCATTCCATGTAATAATCCAACCTGTTTAAAGGTTCAAAATAAACATTAAGACTTGTAACGCAAGGAATCAAATATCATATTCAAAACTCTACTTTTGGGCTCTTACGAAAATGAGAAAATAGCAAATATTGAATCAAGAAAACCTCTGCCCACCAACAGCCAAATAATAGTTTACCTCACTTGGATATAAATAACAAGCAAATATGAGCCACAAATAAAAGTCTTTTACAAAAAGTAGTAGCAATATAAAATATTAAGAAATTAATATTACACAGAAGGTACTATTCAAACCACTTAAAATGGTTACTGACAGAACACAACCTTTACTTCCAGAACAAATGTTGGGACCTTCCTGAAAACATCTCGCAAACTGCGCCGAACATAAACATGAATATCTCTGCCTTCACGTATCATTGGTTTGCCTACACGTCCATTAATTCCCACGGCCATGTTAATCCCCAGAATCTGAATGTTACAGAAGATTTTAAAAAGCGCTATTTTTTATTCCAGGATATTGTTGACCATTAAAAGCAGAAATCAATTACCTCTGCATCAAGAATATCAAGATGAACAGCTGAAGGATCTTTTTCGGGAAACCCAAACCAACAAAAATCATTTTGGACACGAAGATGGCCAAGATCAAGTTGCATAAAACTGCACACAAAGGAAACATATTTGTTATTGCAAATTAACTGGAAACAGATCAAGAGAATGAGTTACCAAAGCCGTAAGTGCTAAACCCAAGAGAAATGAAAACCTTTGTACTTCATTCAAGCATACAAAGAATTTGTTAAAACTCTTTGGATAAGAAAAAGCAAGACAAAAGACAAGAAAAGCGCAAGCAACACTTTCTCAAACACAGTGACAAGAGTTAGATGAGAAATCTTCAATTCCTCTAACATTAAAATATATATGCAAGTATTTTACATGAACCATATTCTTACTTCTTACAAAATATGCACACACAGTTAGCCAGTTGATTGGATGATAGAGAGAGCAACAACTCATTTTAGTCAGGAATCATGGAAGTACAGGGTGGAAGAGAGAGTTTGTTTCAGTGGAATCATTTTATCTTAAGCTTGCAGGGAAGGAGTCGCGTTTTCCATTCTTATCAGTTTGGATTCTTAGACAGCACGAAATGTACGTTTTCACTAGGTTGGCAGCAAGGCGAGTTAGATTGAGAGTTAAGAAATTGAGAAAAAGGAGGATTGCATATATCAACTGGTTCTTCATGTGCAAATGTTCAGCTGAGTATGTAGACCATTTCCTACTACATTGTGGCAACTTGGTTGTGATATGTGATTTTGAGATGGTTCAGGATGCAATGGGCAATGCCAAGTACATTGAGAGAGGTACTCTCCAACTGAAGATTTAGAAAAAGGAAGAGAAATCGAAGACCTTGAAATATTACTAGTACTCTTGCGGTACCTGTGGAAGGAGAGAAATGGAGAGCTTTTGACAGAATATAGAATGACAATGTACATTTGAGAAATACTTTCATTCCTGGTTTCTTTTTAGTGCAACCATGAGGTTCCAGTGTATATTGAAGACTGTCATTTGTAGAGAATCATACTATATTGCGGATTCTCTACATTGGGTATACTGCTCAAACAGAGGTATATGTAAAGTTATTTATGAAATTAAATCAGTAAAGAAAAATCACCGAGGAAATAAATCATCAACCTTCAGTCCAACTAATTGAGAAAATCAATAAATTCATTTTAGGGAATTTACATGAGTTATAGATAAATTACTGTATGAAAGAATGATAGAGAGAGCATGAGACAACCAAAAGCAGTGAAATAATTAAAAATAGAGAAAACTGGTAATACAGATAGAAGTAACTTAGTTCCAAGGACTAAGTAGAGAGAAATAGACCTCGAAAGGCTGAATTGAAGTGTCGGAATAATAAACATAGACACTAAGAGTTGGCATTGTCAACACTAACCATGAAGATGATCTTTTAAATGGCATTCCAATACTGTTACCAGTGAGCCAAATTCCAACTTGAAATTGCTTAATGAAAAATTCAGTAATTTTACGTAGCATATCCATCAAAAAAATGCATAAAAAATGGACCAGAATAATTTCCTGAGCATAACAAGGTATTCCCAACGGAAAGTCAGAACTTTCTGTCATTACTTCCTCATTTTTTGGGTGTGTGTGTGTTCGGGTAGTGCCAGATTCTGGACACCACCAGGACTTTCTGTAACTTTTCTAGAAGTAGCTCTTGCTCGATGAAGCCCAAAAATAATAAAAACGAAAACAACAAAACAATATAAGATCTTCGTCCACAACTGCCCTATTATCATCTTTGTAGCTCATGCAATTATTTTGTCAAGCATGCATCAGTTAGCTTAATTACTCCAGGCATTAGTGATAAGGTGGTATATATTGACAGACTCTTGTAAGAAAAAGGTAAAAAAATAAAACAATAGACAGAGAAAGAAAAAAGAGTGGATCTCAATGTACACAAAAAATAGCATAGCATCAGCCAATGAAGTCATCGTATGAGTCCTAATTATCAAAAGTCAGGTATGTGAGTGGGAAGGTAGAGGAACAAGCCCATTTCAAGCAATTGTCGAGCTGTGTACCGGCTGACACAGGGATTTCTTGATCATCAGCAAAACAGAAACAAAGACTCCAAATTGTCTAAAGCTATTGCACAAAATCGCTTCCTATAGCATGAGGCAAATCAGGTTCCAGGGAAAAGAATTACTCTTAATAGAGAAATACAACACGCAGGCAAACCAGAATTTGAATAACTAAATAGATGGCAGATGGCATTCAATGTTACGCATCCTAGTCTCCAGGAAAGACAAACTCCAAATTGGAAAATGCATAATATAGACAAGCTAGAGTTTGAATAATTAAAGATAGAAGGACAATGACTGACTCTTCACTTTTGGAATTCCTTGGGACAATAATTAGGGGGGTGTCGAGTGAAAGGTCCAGCTTTATTGCAGAGGCGCCATCGACCTCATATTTCTGAATCAACCATTCAATCCCCCCAACTTTATCAACAAGTTTAATGGCTTCCTCAGTATGGGGAGTGGCAAGCTCCATGAAATATGCAGTAATCTGCAGGTTAAAAAATGCATGAATCTCTTCAAAATCCAAAATTTTCATTCAAACTTACACACCACAACAATGTCCCCTTAACAGACATACATCTATGAAATTCTACCAGTTCATGATATCCAATCATGCTTACATTCATAATTTTCTGCTTTAAAAAACATAAGGAAAGAAAAATTGATCTAGCTCTTTCCAGTTCCTTGTGAAGTGCATTTTCACCTCTTAAATAAGGAAAGAAAAATTGATCTAGCTCTTTCCAGTTCCTTGTGAAGTGCATTTTCACCTCTTAAACAAAGAAGAATGATTGTATTCTTTTGCATCGGTATTGACAGAAAGCATCCCATATAGTTTACAGGTACACAGTAGCAGAATACAAGTTCAATAAAATTGACGGTGAGCACATCCACAAGTTATAATTAGATCAAAGCCTCATTAAGAAATGTTAGGTCATAAAGAAACAAAAGAAAAGATCAAGTTAAATATGTTAAAAGAAAATAAAATGCTTACCTCTTGAACAAATCTATAAAGGAAAACTATACGAACTGCTGAAAGCCGACCACACAAGCTGTAGTCATAACCTTCATAATCATCATCTTCTGTACTATGAGACTTAAATACAAACTGAACAAGAGGAGAAACAATCTTAGTATGAAGTAATAAATATATATGTTACAGAGATATAACAAAAGGGTAGCTAGTATGGAGCCCAAATTCAACATATATATAAAATCAAGTAAACATATTTTCATTAATGAAATGGTAAAAAGGTGTGTAAAGAATTGGATAATGGGTCCAACTCTACCCCCAAAAGCTAGCTCAAAAAGTTAGGATTGCCCAAGCCATATAAAAAGACCACCCATCCCATAATTGACAGATTTGAGACTTCTTCAACGCTTCTCCTCACGCCCAGGCTTAGATATTTGGAGCATGGGCAACTTTAATATGAACACCCAACATCGTGATCGGGAACTGGGATGGGTCCTGCTCTGATACCACCTAAATAAATGGATCTTGGACCTAACTCAACACCAAGACCTAGATTAAGAGGTGAGGATTGCCCAAGGCATATTAGCAGACCACCCATCCCATAAATGACTGATGGGACTTCTTCAACTGGCTGCATACAAGAGGTATACCAAAAATGGAAAAGCCTACAAAAGATATAATTCCCTACAAATGATGCCAAATCTTCAAGACAAGGAACTACATGGGTGCACCAAAAGAAAAGGGATCAGAGATTACTCCTCAATTGAGAAAAACTCATATCTACCCTTTCAAAGCACATAGACACATATATCAGTCAGTGATAGTAAGAAATTATGTGGAAAATTGGACAACTTACTTTCATCGATAAAAAAGTGGTAGTCCGGAATTTCTGTTCAGATAATAACTGAATACCTGAATGAGTGATTCAGCCCCTTGATTGCGAATGTCGCATAGCCAACCCCATTGCTGGTCTGAGCCAAGTGTTAGATCACATAGCCTGAAGTTCCCAAGGGTTCCTTCTATGGAAGTAGAACTTGGATGAACCTTGTTAGATATAAAAGTAAAATATCAAGACAAAATAAAAGGGCACACATTCAAAAGCTGGGATCACATGGGTGGGAATAAAACAGAAAAGTCTCTGAATGACCAATCAAAATTCAATAGAGATAAAAAGCAATATGAATTTCACATCATGCAAGGGGCCCACCTTAATATCCAGAAGAAAACTTTCTTGCACAAACATAGCAAGCTGAGAACCATCCTCCTTATTGAGGAACACTGTAACACTGTCAACATTCATGGTTAGGACAAACACAACACGGTTTTTTCCATGACCAAGCAACCCTTTGACATGTGTTTGGCCAAGTTCTTCTGTTTTCTGTTTGGTCACTGAAGATTCATCGGGATCTTTCGGGAGATCTGTACTAGTTACCATGTTATTTCCTGAACTCAGATCAAAGCCAAAGTCGATCAAAGCAACAAGAGTAGGTCTGTTGCAAAAGAACTGCAGCTTGGACATACTAATACTCATCTGAAAATTTTTGAAGGGTAAAGCAACAGTTAAGTGAAGTTCGGTATAAGGAATCTCTCCAGCCTTTACTCCTCTTCAAGAAAGCAATGTTTAAGACAAGTATGCTACCTGAGTATCGATGCCATCATAGTCAGGAGAATCAGGATGCCGTGTTGAAAATGTTAGAGAGACAAAATCAGAGTCATCAGACCCCAACGCCTCATAGAAAATATCACTAGCAAGGCTTCTTCCCCGTGATAGCTCCTTCTCAGGGGTGGTAGCTTCAATGGAATCTGTAAAGGACAAGAAATCTGGCAAAGCATCTTTGAAAACATCATCCTCATCAGTTACTGTCAATGATGGCTCTTTCCCATGAGGTTCTAAGTGGTCAGAGCAGCTGGCAGCACCATGATCCATTAAAACAGAGAAAGCCAAATACTGGGGACCCGGACATAAACAACCTTGAAGTTCATCCTTAATTTTCAAAGAGTGTAGTTTCATCTTAACTGCCAAGTCGCCTTCAGAATGCAATACACGCACCTGGTGAAGAATATAACTTCATTTACTGTTCAGTTTCTAACACAAAGATGCACAGTAGCAAATGATTTTCAGTTTAACTGGTCAAAGCTAAAATTGTGCAGGGAGTTTAACAAGACAGCATGTGAAACTAAATTGTCAACGGGGTTGTTGATTTCACATACATTTTAGATTGCCTACATAATAACAATCTTTACATAGAACATAGAAAAGGGTTACTATCCAACAAGAACATGAGTAAAGTCCACTACACTGAAGTCATACAAAACATGCATAGTAGTGATCTCTCAGACATGCACAAACAAAGAGTTGGTGCAGTTAATACAATGGAGTTACAAATCTTAATAAATTTTCCCTTGCGTTTTTTTCACAAACCCCTTATGTTCCAGCTGCTAATTTTGACTTTTACCCGGAAGAGGAATGGCATTTCCTTCTCCTAGTCTTCTTATCTCCCCAATCATAATTCTCCATGCATATCAGCTTTTTAGCCTCAGTTTTGCATTCTGCTTTTTAGTTTTTCATCTCTCCTTCTCATAGCTTGTTATTGTTTTATGGAAGTTGTCTCCTCTGCTGCATCCTCTGGATCACGTCAAGAACTTCATGTTCAAACCTATTATAACTCCAAAAGCCTTGCATGCTTTAACCAACTTGGTCCACTCGGATGTTTCGATTACTGTCGGATTATGTATCCTCTGAACACCAAAATCTTACCAGGGAAAAGAAAAACAGTCAAGGAATGCAATCAGTACCAAATTGCAGGAACCATCAAGGAAATCTCCACAAGCATCTCCGATCGCTTTGAAAAGCATGAAACACCACAGATGAGCCAACAGACCAATCACATTCACAACCACGACATATTCCCTTCTCTGATTGAAGCAACCAGATTTCTAACACCATCTATCAAACAGAAGATGGTATCCCCCAACCACCTGCAAGGCTACACCCTTGCTGGCGAAACGAAAAGATAAAAGCTTCATCCCCAATCCCTGAAACTTTTGGCATGAGGTCACACCCATGCGTCAGTATACCATTCGTAATCATCACCCTGTTACCAACCTTGTTCTCTTGTCTCCCAAGCAAGTCTTCAGAAACTCCTCTTTTGCCTCGATATGCTTCCCTGAGAGCCTGAAAGTGAGCTCAAAGCCTTTGTCAACACTGTCCCTCTAAAGATCAAAGCTGGCCAGTGTAGGGCTCCTCTGTATGACTGGGAACCCGGCTTGCTAGATTCTAGATAGAAGACATAACAAGTCGCTCTATCTTGACTGATTACCAAATAAAAGTAATTTACTTCGTTACTATAGTCCAATTCAGATATCACTACTCCCCTGTTATAACAGCACACACCACAATATTATGTTTAAGTCATTGCAGGTGGATGCAGCTATTCAATCATTACTATTTAATCTATAATGACTGTACATAGTGCTATTACTATGACAGAATCTAACTTAATTGAAAGGAACTTCAAACGCCATAGCCTCATAAGCCACCGTATTGACTAGCGACTTGAAGATTTGATAAAATAAGAGAAAATAAGTTTCAAAGATACTGACTTAGAGAAAGGCAAAGTTCATGAATTAACGTAAAATGGAACGAACTTAGTTACATTCCGCTAATGGATTATTTTTCTAAGACTTCAACACAAAAAGCAGCAACTCTTGGTTCATTTCATCAATCATGCTCATGTCATTCATCAATGAAGAACTGTTTAATATTTCCC
>JAOTQJ010147577.1:0-33683 GCA_025642045.1 Solanum sejunctum
TTGGAGTTGCCTAGTGAAATGGACTTGGTTCATCCGGTCTTTCATGTATCCATGTTGAGGAAATGTGTGGGTGATCCAAATACTATTGTTCCATTAGATGTTGTGGGTGTTTGTTGAAGACAACTTGATCTATGAACAGGTTCTAGTAGAGATCTTGGATAGGCAAGTGAAGAGGTTGAGGAACAAGGATGTGACTTTCGTTAAGGTCCTTTGGAGGGATCAACAAGTTGAAAGTGCTACATGGGAGGCCGAAGCGGACATGCAAAAGCGATATCGCTATCTCTTCCATTCTACTCAAACCTAAGGTACTAATTTTAAGCCTGCATGTCTCATGTATTAGCCCTATATGTCATTTGCATTCATTCATATTTATGTTGACAAGTTCATGGTAATTTTGACACTTATGCTGATATTTTTGAAATGAGGTTTAAGTACATTATTGTATTTTTGTTGGGCTGATTTCTTGAGGATTATTATTCTTATATATGATTTTTTGACATTCGGGGAGGAATGTTCTCAAGGGAGAGATATTGAAACGATCCTAAAAATCATTCAAAAATGTGTGTCGGAAGTGTCTGGAATCGTAATTTCCATATATCTCAAAATTTATGCGTAATATCAAAAATCCAACTTCATATTCTTGATCAGGGGGTAAAATTGAGTGGGAAATGGATCTAACTCTGATTTTAGAGCAACCGTATCAAAATTTGAAAATTACAAAATGCGATTTCGAGAGAGGTTTCTGCACCTCTAGTGCGACGCGCCAAGGGAGCGCCTCTGTGTAGTTTTGTGCCAGCTTTTTTTATCTCAGTCCAAGGCTTTGGGGTCTTGGGCCTAACTCTTTTGATGCATAAAAATACCTATATTTAACCATATTTCACTATCATATCATACAAGACATTCCCAATACTCTCTCAAACACTTAGACAAATATTTCACCTAGAAATTCAAGTGCCAAACCTCATTCCGGATCATAAGGATTTCACTCAAGCATCAAGTTCTAATCTCAATTTTAATCAAGGAATTCTCCAAAGCTAAGGTATGTGGATTTCAACCATTGGGTCCTTTCAACCATGGTGCTCAAGCTTCTTTTTACATAAACTTCGTATCTCTAAGTTGATTTACTTATGGGTCTTATTTACTATGAATTTGACTATGAACTATGTTGGGGTTTAATGAAAGTGTGACTGTTTGAGCATGTTTTAAGTTATGAATCTTGGATCCATCTGGAGATTTAACAAAGGGTTTTAATGTATATTGTATGATGGTATTACCTAGTATTGGTTGGTTAATTTACTTCAAGTTTACTTGCATGATTTCACTCTTGAATTGTATGGTTTTACATTAGCATTTCAAACCCACCAAGTGTTTGATAAAATGTCCGGTTAATGTATCTTGAGTTATTGAAGGCCTAATGCTTGGCATATGAATTAAGTGACTTTATGATGATGAAAGGATGGTATTTATATGATGATTTCATGATATATATCGATAATGTTGTGAGTTGATCATAACAAATTGAGGGGTTGATACCTCAATCACCTCGGATGGGAGTGGTAAGCCATCAACCAATTGAGGGGTTGATACCTCAATCACTTTCGACGAAGGGTGGTCATGTCCATCAACCAATTGAAGGGGTGATATCTCAATTGCCTTATATAAGGGTAGTAATACATCAACTAATTGAGAGGTTGATACCTCAATTACTTCTGATAGAGGGTGGTCATGTCCATCAACCAATTAAGGGGTTGATTCCTCAATCACTTCTAAGGGGTGGTCTACCTTAGATTCCAAGTACAAGTTTCTTGGTCTATGATGATGGTCTCTTCCTTCACATTTAATATGTCCTATATAAGTATGTTTTATTTCAAGTATCATTCATACATGTCATATTATTTTTAGGCTATCCATTGACTATTGTATTGCATTTTGATTATGTTTCCTATCTCTTATTGTATTGCATCCGATGTACTTATTATATTCAAATGTACTAAAGCATACTCTATGCCTACATGATGTTACCATGTAGGAACTGGAGCTCGTCACGATCAACCTCATCCTCCCTGTGGCTAGTACTATTCTACAAAGCAAGTTGGTGAGTCCTCAATTTTGGGGACAATGTCTTGATCTTATGGTATGTATAAAGACTCTCTTTCCTTTATTGTATGTCTTGACTATGAGGGTGGGTCCAGTTGCTTGTCTTGGCCCCCTCTAAGTTCTATGTTTAGAGGTATTTTTGGATAAGTTATGTAATGATGTTATGAGAGTTGACTCTCTTGACTCTTGTATGTTTTAATGCTATGAAAGACTTTCCTTAGTCCCTTTACCCTTATTTTTATTTTCTATTATTGTTTAATTGCTTTCGCAACCAAAGATGTGTAATGATATGCTAAGAGGCTTATTTAGGGTCTCTTTGGTCTCCCTATTCGCTGTGTTACGTCTAAGCCCTATGCTTGGGTCTTGACAGTTGAGGGGATTGGAGTAGTAGCGGGGATATGAACAACATGTGGAATATGACTGTTGGTTGCATCAGAGAAATAATTAGTGAGGTACTAAGGGTCTTGAGAGGGATCTTGATAGTTGTCAAGAAGATTGGTAGTGGAATAGAGTAGTTCAAGGCAATGTGCAAGGTATGTGGGTTTTGATTTGTCGAAACCTTTCCTCCCAAAGCTCAGCCATTCCTCTTCCTCGTATATTTTCTAGTCATGAAAATTTATGGAAGTTTTATAAAAAAATTTATATGATAATGATGTTATTAAATAATTTATGGTATTCTACCTTTGTACACTAAATTGCATTGAAATGTTATGTGAAATTTATATTTTTATGAGGGTTAAGGAAGACCTAACTAAGGTTTACTTTATCATAGTGGGTTACTTTGAATGATTTGAAAAGGACTTTGTTTACTCTCTCATGTCCTAAATCTTGACTTTAGAATGATTTTGAGCATATAAGCATACCAACCATGTTTAACTAAAGTTATGTATCAAGCTTCTTGTGTTGATGACGACTTTATGGCAAGACATGTAAATTATGTATGTTATGAATTAGAAGGGATATTATGCATAATATGAACTATGAGGATATTGTGAAAGTTATGCATGATATGAAGCCCTATCTTTGACATTATGAAGCTTTAGTTCTAAAGAGTTACTCTATGATGATATTATGATATTATAAGGCTTTGAATATTATGACTATAAGTATGATTTGAGTATTCCTTGGGATTGTAACCTTGCACCGAGAGGACCTTGGTAGATAACCATTGTCCCTTAACTATGTTGCCACCATAGGTTTGTGAATTAGCTAATGGATCCATATAACTTGTGTTGCATGACTTACCAAAAAGGATGGTGTTGCCATATGACACATGTTAATTAAATACTGAAAAGGGTGGTGTTTTGTAAGGTTCTTATCATACGTTAACCGAATAGGTTAGCCTTTCCGTAAGGTGTTTATGAACCAATTTGCAAGGGGAGTTCCCATAAGGTGAGTGTTTGGTTCACCTTGGAAAGTTAGACCACTCCTAGTCCTGTGTGGAGTGAATATTGAGATTCCAAATAGCAGCTTGCTTGGTCTTACATGTTGGTTATGGTCCCTTTCCCATTTGTGTGTGACATGTTATGTGACTTTGATGACTTTTCATGCATAATTTTGACTAAGGCATTAAACATTCATGTCATATTAAGCTTATATCTATTGACTATTGATGTGCTGTCAAAATACAATACTTTGATGCTTAAAACTTGAAATTTTGTGTTCTTAATGCGATGTTAGTTAGTTTTATGTGTTTTTGTGTTATATTTGCAGGATTTTAGGGTTGTCCTTGATTTTGGGAAGAAGTACGAAAATTGCTAATTTTTTTATGCAATACAATACCCTTTACGAGGCGTAGTTCACTCTATGGGTCGTGAAGTGGTTTCGTGAACAATTCCAGTGAGGGGCTGATTTTCTGAAGTTGATTCTATGCAAATGTAGATGGGTCGTGGATTGAATTACGAGTCGTAGAACATGGTTCGTGCCCTAAGGATCAGAGATTGGGATTTTCTAATGATTCATTAAACGAAACCCCCCTACGGGTCATAAACCATATTACGGGTGATAGAGGGGTATCGTAGACTTAAGCCTAGATTTATATCAACACTGTACTAGACCCCGATTACGGGCCATGGAGTGCAATACAACCCATAAACCTATTCGTGAGGTGCGCCTACCCGCTATCCTATTTTGTTTAGGACTTGTATTTAAATATTATAAATAGGTTTTTAGGTTATTTTTCAAAATGTTTACACACAATATAGAGAGAACAACACAATTAGAGAGGAAAATAGTGAGATAACATTGGAGAGTTTTTAGAAACTCTTGTACTTTGATTTCATCTTTAATCTTATGATTCTCTTTAAAATTGGACTTGCTTGTTCTTATTTCAATTATGTAAGTGATCTATTATGTTATTTCAATTCATAAGTCTTGCATTTAAACAAATCATGAGTAGCTAAATCCACAACTAGGATTGTGGGAACCAAGAAGACCTAAGGTAAAACCTAATAATTTCTAATTTTTCGAAAGTGTGCATGTATGTATTAATTAACTCTCTTAATTTTGCATATTTTATAGTGGTGGCCAATATTAGAACCCCATCTAGTGTTGTTGACAGGACCAAGGTAGTAATAAATAGGAAAAGAGATTAATTAATAGGATTCAATTGATGTGTTCTTATCTAATCAACCAAACTGGGCCAAAGGGAGGTTGTACTAGGACTAATAGGTAAGGGTTAGTAATGCACATTGCAGAGATGTGCCAAGTCATGTAGTGGAATTCACCTCTCGCCTAGAACAAAAGGTTTGGTGAACTTAACTTACCGTCCTCCATGTTACACACTAAACAAGAATTAGGTTATCCGATGATACTAAGTTAGGAAATTATGGGGAACACAATACCCTAGCTTTCCTCCATATTGATTTCACTCTTGAGGTAGTTAGGCTTACTTTTCTATTGATTATTGCAACCCCCACCCCACCCTACCCTCTTTTGGGAAAGTAAGTTGGTTAATCACTTAAATTATAGTAATTGAATTCTCTTAAGTCTACGTATTCCCTTGGATTTGACCCTAACCTTGGTTAGGTTCTATTTCTTGACAACGACCATTTTTATCCTTAAAAAAGAGGTCTAACTTGGGCTACATCAATTATGATTATGCATATTGTTAATTGTGGCTTATGTTCCTTGTTGCATTGCATCTCGCATAGTTAGTACATTCTAAGTACTAATGCATACTCTTTGCCTAGATGATCTAACTATGTAGGGATTAGAGCTCCTATTTATCCTCCTCTTCCACGTGGCTAAGCGGTTCAATTGAATATTTGCTATTGGTAAATCCTCCACATTCGATGACAATATCCACTTAATTTCATGATTTATTAAGACTTGTCTATTTATGGATATTTATATACTGAGGGTGAGCCCGGGAGATGTCTTGGCCCCTGTTCCATTCGTATTAGAGGTGTTGTGGGATAAGGATTTGTACGTTATGAGCTCGACTCCTATTATGTCTATGCTATATTTAAGACTTGCCTTAGTCCCTTATTCCCTTCTATGTGTTGATGCTTGTTCTCATGATGAAATGGAAGTCCTAAGTCCCTATTACTCCATAGCATGAGTCACACTTACCCTCCCCTTAGATATTATTTGTTATGTGCCCATGCTAATCCTTTTCCCTATAACATCCCCATAACTTGAGTCCAAAACCCCGATTTCCCCTAGAATTATGTGTTTGTTGATTATATGCTTCCGCAACCAATATTGTACCTTTAATGCTTAAGAGGCTTGTTTAGGATCCTTCCAGGTTCACTACTCGCTGTGTTATACCTAGTCCTAGGCTTGGGTCATGACAAAGCTTGGTATCAGAGCACTAGGTTTGTAAATGTTCCTCGAAAATCCAACACACCGCATCAAGTAGAGTCTTATCATGGTTGTGAAGTACATCATGCTTTAGGAGTTAAATTGAGACTTCTTATTCCTAATGGATGATCTTTTGCTATTTTATATCATAGCTTATAACAGCGCGACACAAAGAGCTCCCACCCCCAAGGGCGAACCGGCCCCTCCGGCTCCACAAGTTCCCCAAGGAGAACAAAGGGTCACTCATTCCAAATACCAAAATATGGGCATTTTATTGGCAAGGGCCATGGCCAACCAAGGAGTTCAAGCTCCTCATGCTCCTACTCCTGCCTCAAGTGTGAGGGACTTCACAAGTATAAATCCTCCAGAGTTCTATGGCTCCAAAGTTTAGAAAGACCCGCAAGAGTTCATTGATAAGGTTTCAAAATTTCTTGATATTATGGAGGTAAGCTCAAATGAGAAAGTGGAACCAACAACCTACCAATCAAAGGGCCTTTCTCAATTGTGGTTTTTTTAATGGAAAAAGGAGAGAGGGAATGGGGAACCTATATCTTAGGAATTCCAATGCCACCTTCCTCAATCATTTCTTTCCCATGAAGCTAAGGGAGTCGAAGATGATGAGTTTATAAACCTCAAACAAGGTTCCATGAGTATTAGAAAGTATCCCATCAAATTTGATAACATCTCAAAGTATGCTCCTCACTTGGTCGCTGATCCTAATGCAATGATGCACAAGTTTATATCGAGAGTGTTTGACTTGATCAATGAAGAATGCCACACCACTATGTTCATAGGAGATATGGACTTGTCTTGTCTCATGACATATGCCGAGCAACTTAAAGGAGAAAAACATAGAAAGATTAGGAATGGAAAGTCCAAGAGAACTCATTATGATATTGGATTTCAAGGTACTAGAGGTGGCCATTTTCAACACGGACATAAATTCAAAGGTCAACGATCCTCCAATGCTCAAGGCCAAAGGTTTGCTAATGATAGGGTGCCCAATCCTTGAGCTCAAGGTGGTAATGGTGGTCAAATTACTCCTATGTATGGAAGGTATGGAAAAAATCATAGTAGTAGGTGCTATAAGATATGGGTTCTTGAGTCGGGTGTGGTAAAATAGGCTACAAGATTATGGATTTTCTAAACAAGGGCAGAGATGGCCATCCCCAAGGACATGTTGCTCATGGTGATCAAATGTCCAAGGTGGCCAACAAAGAGTTGTTCCAAGTCACAACTAGTTTTATGCTCTTCAAGGAAGACAAGCACTCGATATTATTACTGGTATGTTAAAGATATACAATTTTAATGTATATGATTTATTGGATCTGGGTGCCACTCTTTATTTCGTTACTCCATTTGGTTCTAATAGGCTTTATGTGTGTCCCAAAATGTTATGTGAACCCGTTGAAGTGTCTACCCCCGTTGGTGAGTCTATTATTGCTAAAAGAGTCTATAAGGGTTGTCCCATGTCTATATTACATACAACCTTGCCATGTGATTTTCTTAAGCTTGAAATGGTAGATTTTGACATTATTAGGATGGATTCGTTACATACATATCATGCCTCTGCTGATTGTCAGACCCACAAAGTTAAGTTCCAATTTCATAATGAGTGGGAAGGTCATTACTCGATGATAAAAGGTAGGTTCATCTCTTGACATAAGGCCCAGAAATTGATTTCTAAGGGTTGCATTTATGATCTTATAAGAGTTAGAGATGTTGAGTCTAAAGTCCCTTCTAATGATTCAGTTCTGGTGGTCAATGAGTTTTTTGATATTTTTCCCAGTGAGCTTCTAGTGTCCCTCCCGAAAAGGAGATAGATTTTGGTAACCTTATCTTTGATACACAACCCATTTTTATTCCCCCTTATCGTATGGCCGCGATAGAGTTGAAGGATCAATTGAAAGACATATTGGAGAAATGTTTTATTTGCCCTAGCAAGTCACCTTATGGTGCATCAGTGTTTTTTGTAAAGAAGAAAGATGGATCACTTAGAATGTGCATCTAATACTGGCAATACAACTAAGTCATCGTGAAGAACAAGTATCCCTTACCAAAGATAAATGACTTATTCGATCAACTACAAGGGGCTAGTTGCTTCTCAAAGATTGACCTATGATCGGGGTATCATCAATTGAGGGTGAGGGAGTGTCATATTTCTAAAATGGCCTTTCAAACTAGATATGAACAATTTGAATTTGTAATGATGTCCTTCGTGTGACTACTGCTCTGACAGTATTTATGGATCTCATGAATAGGGTCTTTCAACCCTACCTTGATATGTTTGTGGCGGTATTCATTGATAATATTTTGATTTATTCCCAGAGTGAAGAAGAGCATGTGAAACATTAGAGGGTAGTATTGAAAACATTGAGGGAAGAAAGGTTGTTTTCTAAGTTTGACAAATGTGAATTTTGATTGAAGGAAGTTACATTCTTAGGTCATGTGGTATCGGGTGAAGTGATTAAAGTGGATCCGGAAAAGATGGAGGTGGTAAGGAATTGGCCTAGGCCTTTGAAATCAACTGATATTAGGAGGTTCTTGGGCTTAGCATTGTACTACCGAAGATTTGTAGAGGGGTTTTCTTTAATTGTTTCTCCTATGACAAGATTGACTCAAAAAAGGCAAAAGTTGTTTGGACCGATGAGTATGAAAGAAGTTTACAAACTTTAAAAGACAATATTACATCCGCACCTATCTTGGCTCTACTAGAATGATTAGAAGAGTTTGTGGTTTAATGTGATGCTTGAAGAATTAATTTGGGTGCATATTTATGCAAAGCAGCAAAGTCATTGCCTATGCTTCTAGGCAATTAAAGGTGCATGAGCGTAATTACCCCACCCATGATCTTTAATTAGCGTCCATGATATTTGCTTTGAAGATATGGCATCACTATTTATATGTGGTTCATGTAGTTGTGTTCACCGGCCATAGACGTCTCCAATACATGTTCACCAAAAGAGATCTGAATTTAAGGCAAAAGAGGTGATTGGAATTCCTTATTACATAAGTATACATTATCATTCGGGCAAAGCTAATTTCATGGTCGATGCTCTAAGTAGAGTATCCATGGATGGTATGGCTCATATTGATGATGGCAAGAAGGGATTGACAGAACAAGTTCACCGATTTGCTAGATTGGGAATTAGGTTAGATGAAGCCGAAAATAGAGGTATGTTGGTTGTAGATGGTTCTAAGTCTTCCTTGGTGGAAGAGGTCAAATCCAAACAAGATCTCAACCTCGCTTTGGTGGAATTGAAGTCATTGGAGAAGGATGGCAAAGTGGATTTTTCTCCCAAAGGGGAGATGGTGTTCTTAGGTACTAAGGTAGGTTATGTGTTACCGATATGGATGGGTTGAGAGACTTAATCTTAAAAGAGGCGCATAACTCATCTTATTCCATTCATCCTAGTTCTACCAAGATTTATAGAGATTTTAGGGAAGTGTATTGATGGGGTGGAATGAAAAGAGACATTGCCAAGTTTGTAGCCGGTTGCCGTAATTGCCAACAAGTCAAATCTGAACATCAAAGGTTGGGGGGCCTAGCACAAGATATTGAGATTTCTACTTGGAAGTGGGAAGATATAAACATGGATTTTGTGATTGGCTTACCAAAGACTAGAAAGCACTTTGATTCTATTTGGGTTATTGTTGATAGAATGACAAATTCGGCTCACTTTCTACCAGTTAAAACAACTTATGGTGTTGAAGATTATGCCAAGTTGTATATTTATGAGTTGGTTAGATTGCATGGGGTCCCATTGGCTATTATTTTAGATCATGGTGCTCAATATACTTTTCACTTTTAGAGATCCTTCCACGAAGGCCTTGATACTAAAGTTAAGCTTAGCATGGCTTTTTATCGACAAATGGATGGTCAACCCGAAGAACTATTCAAACTCTTGAGTATATACTTAGGGATTGTGTCTTAGAGTTTAAATATTGTTGGGATGAACATCTTCCATGTATTGAGTTTGCTTACAACAATCATCATCACTCTAGCATCAGAATGGCTTCCTTTGACTTTATATGGTAGGTATTGTAGATCCCTAGTTGGTTGGTCTGAAGTGGGAGAAATGGCTTTATTAGATCCGAATATTGTTATGGAAGCTTTAGATGGGGTGAGGTTGATAATGGAAAGATTCATGATGGCTCAAAGTCCACAAAAGTCCTATGACGACACTAGGAGGAGAGACCTAGAATTTAAAGTGGATGATTAGGTGTATTTGAAGGTCTCACCCATGAAAGGCATGGTACATTTTGGAAAGAAAAAAAAGTTAAGACCTAAGGTGTGTAGGACCTTGCCAAATTTTGAGACGTGTTGGTAAAGTCACATATAAATTATAGTCATCCAAGGAAATGAGCTCAGTTCATCCGATCTTCCATGTCTCTATGTTGAGAAAGTGTGTCAGAGACCCTAGTTCCATTGTGCCCTTAGGAATGGTGAATGTTGAAGAGAATTTGACTTATGAGGAAGTTCCAATAGAAATATTAGATAGGCAAGTGAATATGTTGAGGAATAAAGATATAGCATATGTCAAAGTCCTTTGGATGAACCAATAAGTAGAGAGTGCTATTTGGGAAGCTAAAGCGGACATGAAGAAGCGATACCCATATTTTTTCCATTCTCGCTAAGCTTGAGGTACTAAGATTTTCCTAAGTGAGAACTTCCCTTTCCTTGCATGTCATTTTCATATCATCTATGCATGTTTAAGTGATGTTGAGGTTGCATTGTAAATGCAATTTGAAGCACGATTTGTCAATTTTCATGATGTACCTATTGTATTTTTCCATATGTTGCATGTGATCCATTACTTAGAGCTTACCTTTAGTATATTTGGGGATGAATATTCTCAAGCGAGAGATATTGTATGGCCCCATACGTTGAAAGGTGTAAAAGTGCATAAGAGAGGAATTCAAGAATTTTCTAAGTATCAGTAGTTTGCACAAAGGAGTGTATGAGATGTATGTTGTTCCATGGGCCATAACGTGTGCTCGTGGAATGAAGGATACACTTGGTGAAAAAATAATTTTCTAAAGTTTGAAGTACGAGTTACCAGCACGGTTCGTACATTCATTGATAGGCCATAGATTGTGTCATGGTTTGAGATTCAAAGAAAGTTTTTGAAGGTCCAAAATGTTACCAGATGAGACCCCCTTTCACAATCTGTGGAATGGACCATGACCCATAATCGAGGTCTCAGGTCCTCTCCGATAGATTTCTAGAAGGGAAAAATTCTACTTCTCCTAATGTTCTAAGCCTAAGTTATATCATTTTTGCCCCTAATTAAGTCCTTTCCAACCTTATACAACCCCTAAACAACTTCATCCCAATTCATTCTTAAAATAACCTAAGTCTAACTCCTCTCTAAACACTCCAATGTTCCTCAAGACTTCCAAGAGAAGATGTCCAATCTAGGGTTTCAAGTTCTCTTCATTCTCTCACAAGAATTTCATCTCTAATCACACCAAGGTATGTGGGTTTTAATTTGTTGAAACATTTCCTCCACAAATCTCAACCATCTTTCTACCTCATCTATTTTCTAGTCATGGAAATTTATGGAAGTTTTATGAACTCTTTTACATGCTGACGTTATGAAGTAATTTATGGTATTCTACCTTTGTAAACTATATTGTGTAGAATTTCTATGTTAAATTTATGAACTTTTATGAGGGTTGAGGAAGCTCTAGCTAAGTTTTATTTTATTATGGTGGATTACTTTGAATGATTTGAAAAGGAATTTTATTTACTCTCCTCATGTCCTAAATCTTGACTTTTGCCTGATTTTGAGCATATATGTGATGAGTCGTGAAAATACGACTGTTATAACACTTTAAATAAAAGATTTTTGTAGGCTCCCAAGCAATTTTGTTGGTTTGATATTTTGTTTGGTGTTAATTTGTTGGAAACTCGAGCGAAATAAAATAAAAGGAGAGGGGAAAAAAAGAACCTAAGAGTACTCAAACGGGCACAACGACAACCTATGTAGCATCTCATGGACTATGGGAGGTACTTTTTACTGGGCATGGCACACAACTAAGAAAGGAGAAGGTGACATGAGGCACCACGAGAGCCCTCACAGTCCTTGAAGCACTAAATGATCCATGATGTTGGTCGTGGCCTCACACTTGAGCGTGCCAGGATGTGATGGAACAATGGAAAGCAAGGAAAGTGCCATAGTGCCTTTCATGGAAAGTGGAAACCTACATGGGTCATATACATGATCATGAAGTTGACATGACTTAGGGCAATTACTGTCAAAATTTAGAGAAAAAATGTAAGTGAAAGTCAACATGAACCTCCACGGGCCGTGTGCCATACCACAGATTATGAAGAGGGTCATGGTACTGAGATGACGCTCGACAGTAAAGAATATTCCCAAGGAAAGGGTCATGAACTGTTTTCATTGACCGTAAATCCTCACCACGACCCGTGATGACCAATCGTGGAAGGGAACCCAAGAATCGATCCAAGTAGAGGATCACGGACCATTTCAAGGTCTATGTCAGGCCTCACAAGTTGTGCCAATGATCGTCACCTATGTCAATGCCTATTTTCCTATTTTAAGTTGGATTAGGTTTTTCCATGTATATATAAACCTTGTTTATTCCATTTTTAAACACTATTTGGCGACTAAAATTAATGAGAGAACACTATTGTACGCTGAATTATGTTGAGATCTTAGATTTTGATCTTTTCTTTTAGACTTTAATCCGTGGATTTCTTCCTTTATCAATAGTAAGTTCCTTATCATTATTTTCTCATTTTGTTGTGGGTTATTTATAGTAAATATGCTAGGCTAAACCCATAATTAGAGTTGTGGGAACAATGACATTTTAATAAGGCAAACAAATTTGGGTTAAGTCTCAGGATTGGTTATTATATACACTGTATTGTTCTTCACTTTAATTTCTTCCTTAATGATCGATGCATTTAGGGTACGCCTATATTCATTGCTTTTTGGGAGGGGTGTAGTGATTAGGAAAAGAACTTTATAACAAAAATTCAAGGTTAATAGCCTATTGTAAGTACTTGAGACCAGAAGGTGAGAGTATCCTGGGATCTATAGCAAGGGTTAGGAATATACGTTCTGAGATCGGGAGATGAGGAATGAAATGCATCCAAGAAGGACTGGGAGGTGAATTAGATGTTAACTAACTTGTTTGATCTTGCATACATAATCATGAAAAAAATTATCAAGAAAATTTGGCTATCAAATTGAGAATCATGGGGAACATATCCTAGCTTCTAATCAATTTTTTGAAATCTAGCAATTATTGAATTCCTTTTCATATTTTGCTTAACTTCACCAGTTCTTAAGTTTAGCCTATCTAATAAAAAGAGCTTGGATTGTACCTTAAACGCCCATTTACTTTATTCACTCTTGTGTTTTGGAACAGATATTAAATCTGAAAATGGGAGCTAATAGATATATTCTCACGCATTCCCTATGGGATCGACCTCAACTCTTGTTGAGTTCTATATTTGATCAACGACAACTTTACTATTCCTTCTGGAGCGTAAATTTGGACATATCAAATTTTGTATATGCATACCCACCATGTTTAACTAAAGTTGACCAAGCTTCTTATGTTAATAAAGGCCTTACAGCAAGGCATACAAATTATGAATGTTATGAAATTGAAGGGATATTATGCATGCTAAGAACTCTGAGGATATAGTGAAAGTTATGAATTATATGAAGCTCTATCTTTGATATTATGCAACTTTGGTTTTGAAAATCTACTCTATGATGATATTATGATATTATAAGGCTTTGCACATTATGATTATAAGTATGAATTGAGTATTCCTTGAGATTGTGACCTAGCACCGAGAGGACCTTAGTAGCTAACCATTGTCCCTTAACTATTTTTCCACCATAGGTTTGTGAATTATCTAGTGGACCCATATAACTTGTGTTGCATGATTGACCAAAAATAGTGGTGTTCCAATATAACACATATTAAGTAAATAACAAAGAGGGTGGTGTTCACGTAAGGTTCTTATCATGTATTAACCGAAAAGGGTGGTGTTCCCATAAGGTGTTTATGAAGCACTTTCAAAAATGGGGGAGTTCCCATAAGGTGAGTGTTTGGTTTAATTTGGCAAAGTAGACCACTCCTAGTCCAGTATAGAGTGAACATCGGAATTCCAATTAGTAGGTCGCTTGGTCTTACATGTCGGTTATGATTTTTTTCCCATCTAAGTATAATATGTTATGTGACTTGATGACTTTTCATGCATGATTTTTACTAAGGCATTGAACATTCATGTCATATTAAGCTGATATCCATTGATTATGATTATGTATATTGTTAATTACAACTTATGTTCCTTGTTGCGCTGCGTCCCGCATACTTAGTATATACTAAGTACTAATATATTCTTTTTGAAGTAGATGGGTACTGGGCTAAGAATAATTTTGGAAATTTTGATAGAACTATAGAAGGCATATAGGAGATATAGATTGAGACATTGTCTAGGCTCATAGATGGGGATCGATGTTTGGGAAATATGTTTGGTTTCTAAAATGGAACTACAATCCAACAAGATGAGGTTGTACTTGAAAGTATAGTAGTATGATCTTATACGTATTTATATGCCTAATATCAAAATTTACCCATATTTATAGCTTGATTTTAGGACAAATTTGTAGAGTCTAGGTGGTTTTCTTTGTGATTTTGTTATTTATAGATAACCTTGGCTGAGAAGCACTTTTTTGTGTTTGCAGGATTTGTGTTTGCTGGACTTAAGGCAGAAATAGGGTCCAAATCCATAACCATGAAACAAGAGGGAACAACCGGAGAAATAGAGCAATGAAGAGCCAAAATACACTATAAGGGAACACCTCCGCATCACGGAGCTTGATGGCATTTAGAAAATAGCAGAGCAGAAAAAGTGCAAAATACACTATGGTGAACCCAGTTCATGTCACAAACTGGGATAACAATAATTAAAAAATGCTAAAAAGCTGGAAAGTGCAGAATACACATGAATTATGTCAGTCTACATTGCAGACTTTGATCTTAAATTGGAAAAGTCAAAAAATGAGTATGCCAAGTGTGCTTTTTGAGTGTCTACCTGTAAATTATTGGGATTCATATTCAGTAGAAGAGGTATTAAGCTTGACCCTTCTAAAATTAAATCAAGCCATAAGTTGCCTCCTCCAATGACAAAAAAAAAAGAAGAAGAGTTATGAGTTTCTTGGGAAGATTGAATAACATCAATTGATTTATAACTCAATCCATGGTGATTTGTGAGCTCATCTTTAAGTTTTGGAAAAAGGATGCATTAACATAATAGACCAAAGAATGTCAAACTGCTTTTTATGCCATCAAAAGTTACTTGTCGATGCACATGTATTGGTCCCTCCACGAGAAGGAAGTCCACTATTGTTGTACCTATCTATCTTGGATAATGCATTTGGATGTGTGCTAGGCCAACATGATGAAACTTGGAAGAAAGAGCGAGCAATGTACTACCTAAGCAAGAAGTTCACTTCAAATAAGGGTCGATATACTTATTTGGAGAAGACTTGTTGTGTTCTGACTTGGGTTTCTCAAAAATTGAGGCATTACCTATCTTCATATACCACATACCTCAATTCAAATATAGATCCTTTGAGGTATATCTTTCTGAAGGCAATGCTAACTAGAAGGTTAGCTAAGTGGCAAATGCTTTTGAGTGAGTTTGATATCGTGTGCGTTACTCAAAAAGCAATCAAGGCATAAGCCTTATCTAACCATCTTGTGGAAAATCCAGTTGATGATAAATATGAGCCACTTAGAACTAACTTTCTAAATGAAGAGATATCATTTGTAGCAAAACACATCTTTTAGGAATATCCTGGATGGCGGATGTTCTTCGATAAAGTAGCCAATTGCTGAGGTAGTGGAACTGGAGCTATCTTGGTATCAGAATCTGCCCAAGATTATCCTATGGCTCTAAAACTTTGATTCCAACAACATGTCTGAATACGAAGCTTGCATCCTTGGCATTAAGATGGCTATTGACATGAATGTCCAAGATATAGTTATTGGGGATTCAAATTTAATGATTCATCAAGATCAAGGAGAATGGTCTATAAAGAATCAAAAGATTGTACCATATGTATAGTTAGTCTAAAGATTGTGCAAGTGATTTCAAAAGATTGAATTTAAGAATACTCCAAGGTTGTAGAATGAGTTGTTGATGCCCTTGTGTATTTCCTTAATGATCCAGTATTCATATATGATGTATATTAATCCCTTAGAGATAGATTCGAAAGAGTAACCTACCCACTGTTTGTATGTTGAGGTAGAAGTAGACAAAAAGCCTTGGTATTTTGACATAAAGAAATATTTGGAGATCAAAACTTATCCCGAAAATGCTACTTCTAATAAAAATAAGGCCATACATCGAATGGCTAACAACTTCTTTCCATGTGGGGAAATCCATTATAAGAGGACTCCAGATTTGGGTCTCCTTAGATGTTTTGACGCCACAAAAGCTATGATACTGCTTGAATAGGTACATCTTTGAGTTTATGGTACTCATATGAATGGCTTTACCATGGTGAAGAAGTTCATTTGAGCTGGTTATTTGGATGACTATGGAACATAGTTATTGTAAGTTCGTGCAAAACTGCCATCAGTGCCAAATACACGGTGATGTGATTTGAGCTTTCCCTAATGAACTCAAAGCTATAAGTTCTCCCTGACTATTTATTGCTTGGGGCATGAATGTTATTGGTCCAATATAGTTAACTACCTCTAATGACATAGATTCATTCCGGTTGCCATCAATTACGTCACCAAGTGGGTGGATGCAGGCTCTTACAAATCTGTAATGAAGAAGGTGGTAGCTAGTTTTGTTGGCAACAACTTGATAAGTCGATTCTGAATACCAGATTCTATCATTATAGATAGTAGGGTGAATCATAACAATTATTTGATGAAAAGAAATGTGCGAGCAATTCAAGATTACTCATCGAACCTCAACAACACATCATACTCAAATGAATGGAGTCATGAAAGCTGCCAATAAGAACATTAAGAAGATTTTGATGAAGATGTTTGATAAGCACAGAGGGTGGCAAGAGATGTTGTTGTATGCCCTATTGGCTTACTACACAACTATCAGAACATCGATTGGAGCAACTCCATACTTGTTAGTACATGGAACAAAGCAGTGATACCTGCCGAGGTTGAGATACCATCATTGAGAATCATTCAAGAAATTGAGTTGAGCAATGTGATTGGGGTTGTAATCAAATCAAACATTTTGCCTTAATCGATGGAAAGAGGGTGACTGATATTTGCAATGGTGAAGTATACCAACAAATAATGATTTGTGCTTTCAACAAGAGAGTGAGATCTCAAATATTTAAAATTGGTCAATTGGTTCTCAAATGCATCTTTCCTAATCAATATGAATATAAGGAAAAATTTTCACCAAATTAACAAGGACCATACATGGTTTGCAAAGTTCTATCGGGAGGTGTCCTAATCTTATCAGAAATGGATGGTAAAGAGTGTCCAAAACTGATCAACTTAAATGTTGTCAAGAGATACTATGTCTGAAGATTCAGAATTTTTTTTATTTCTTTCCTCGTAACTGCTTTATTTTACTTGTAATAGTTACTTTGTTTGTTTTCAAGTTAATTCCCCTTTGTAATGAACTATGTTTTACCTATATTCAAGAATGAAATACATAGATGACCTATGGCGGCTTCGGTCATCCCTTTATCTTTTTTAAACATTCTCTTTGATTGAACTAAGTTTGACCTGAATTCTCAAGAATGATATACATAAGCGGCCTATGTCGTCTTCAGCCATTTTCATATTTAATTTTTCTATTTTTCTTATCTCCCGAGAAGGGACCTACATTTGGCTTGATTCCTTCCTTAACAAGATATATAGGCACCATAACGGTTCAGTCATACTCATATAATGGAAACGGGGACAAAAATTTTGAGAGAAACTTAAAAAATTATGAATGAGTAGAATCATCCCCAATAAGACAAGATTGGATATAATACTACTATATGCAACTGGGACAAAAGTTTTAAGAAAAACTCAAAAATTCTCCACAAAAGATGCATTTTCAATAAATAAGACTTTAAGATATATTGAAAATCCCCACTGGGACAAAATTCATCAAGGTTCTTCTAATAAGTTGATGATTTATCAAGACATTTAACTGGGAACAAAAACTTTTGAGGATGAAGTCAAAGCATTCATCAAGTATCGATAGACATCTGAAGATAATTTTGAAAATCCTGAGCATGATAAAAAACTTGAGACTAATTTCAAGTGATCTCTAACATTGTCAAAGTTTGAAGTGAACTTCACGTATCTCCCGTACTGTTGAAATTCAGAGTCCATTGCAACACGTTGGGAAAGTCATGTCAGACTTTCCTAGTCTAATGAAGATTCCAACTTTTCATGCTAGCTATCACATGTGCTAAGGCTTCCAGCCAAATACGTTTATCTGAGCTTTTGTCACTTGACATTTGACAGTGACCTTTTCTCAAAATTGCTTTTCTAAACTTATTTTCCCAAAATTGTTTGTACATGGCAAAATACTTGGTCACAATATACTTTTGTTTTATATCAACTAAGGAACATCTTATGTCTACCAAGAAGCGAGAGATGAAAGAAATCAATTAGAGGACAAGATAAGAACAGGCAACCAAAGGATCAACACATATCAATTTGCTTTAAAAGTAACAAATTTTCTGCAAATGCAATAAAAATATTTGAAGTCTAAGAGAACAACTAGGATATAAGAGATATCGTCTTACTCAAATCTCTGGAAATTCATTTCATATTCAATTTGCTAGAGGGCTATTTCATATTTAATTCACCGAGAGGGCCATTTCATATTTAATTTGCCGAGAGGGCCATTTTATTTTCAGGTGCCGAGAGGTTCTTTTCAATTGTCAAGAAGGCCATTTTATATTTAATTTGTCGAGAGGTCCATTTCATATTTAATTCGTCAAGAGGGTCATTTCATATTTAATTTACCAAGATGGCCATTCCATATTCAATTGTCGAGAGGGACATTCGATATTTAATTTACCAAGAAGGTCATTCCATATTCAATTTGTCGAGAGGGTCATTTTATTTTCAATTGTCGAGAGGGTCATTCCATGTTCAATTACCGAGAGGGCCATTCCATGTTAAATTGCAAGAGGGTCATTTTACATTTAATACACTGAAAGGGTCATTTTATGTTCAATTGTCGAGAGGGTCATTTCACATTTAATTTGCAAGGAAGTCCATTTCACGTTTAATTAGCGAAGAGGGCCATTTCATGTTCAATTGTCAAGGGGGCATTTCATTTTCAATTTTTGAGTGGGCCATTCCATATTCAATTTGCCGAGAGGGTCATTTCATGTTTAATAATCAAGAGGGTCATTTCATGTTTAATAATCAAGAGGGTCATTTCATGTTCAATTGCTAAAAGAGCCATTTCATGTTCAATTGCCGAGAGAGCCATTTCATAGTCAATTTGCCAAGAGGGTCATTCATGTTAATTGTCTAGAGGGATATTTCACATTTAATTTGCCAAGAAGGCCATTGATGTCACTCATGCTACACCTCTTTTTTAGGCTAAATCAGCCATTGTCAAGATATAAAATTTAACCAAGGTTAGAGTCGAACCCAAGGGAATATGGTAGACTTAGAAGAATTCAATGTTGCAATTTAGATTATTAACCAACTTATTTCCCCAAAGGGGGGGGGGGGTTGATAATAACTAATGAATGCAATGCAAAACTAAAACAAGTGTTTAACCAATATAAAGAGAAACTAGGGTATTGTGTTTTTCATGATTCCCTAACTTATTATCACTGAATAACCAAATTCTTTTCTAGTGTGTAGCATCCAAAAGGGTAAGTTAAGTTCACCAATTCCTTTGGACTAGGTGAGAGGCGAATTTCGCCCTTTGAATTCCATATTCAAAGTTGCAATGGGATCTATTCATTAAAAAGAATCGATTCAATACATTGATTATGTACCCATACCATAGGTACTATATTGGATTTGAATTAGATTTCGGATCAATCTATATTGAGTGACTGCCTCCATTATGTTGTTGCTAGCAAGTACCACTATTTTTGGTTTTGGATCTTCCAAATCATTCCACCTGGCAACAGCAAAAGTGGAGTTTGGTAAAGTAAACTGAATGAATTCCTCATAGGCTGAGACGTGATTTGGTCCATCCCCGCAGTGCGACATTACTAACCCTTACTTATTGTCCTAGTACAACCTCTTCTTGGCCCAATTCAGTTGATTAGACGAGAAATATCAATTGAATCCTATTAATTAATCTCTTTTCCTATTCATTAATACCCTAGTACAGTTTGTAACATTAGGCAAGTTCTAATGTTGGCCACCAATAGAAAATATGCAATATGAAGAGAAATAATTAATATATGCATGCACACTTTTCAAGAATTATGAATTACAAAGTTTTACCTTGTTAGTTTTTCATGGTTCCCACAACCCTAGTTGTGGATTTAGCTACTCATGGTTTGTGTAGATGCAAGACTGATGAACTTGAATAACATAATAGAGCACTTACAAAATTGAATTAAGCACAATAAAATCCATGCTTCAATGAGAATCACAAGATTGTAATTAGAAGATGAAATTAAAGCATATAAGTGTTTCTCAAACTCTCCAATGTTTTCCTCTACTGTATCTTACTATTTTCATGCTAATCCTCTTAAGAAAATTAAACTAAAAACCAATTTATATATTTAAAATACAAATTCTAAACAAAATAGGACAACTGGGTCGGCAAGCTCTATAAGGTGCTCTATAGGCCGTATAGTGATTTATGGCCCATAGTCGAGCTTCCGTACTTTGCTGCTTCAATTCTGGACTTGCCTTCTATGGCACCCCTCTACAACCCATAAAATTTCTATGACCCATAGGGGGTTTCATCTGATGAGCTTTTTGCAAGTCTTCACTTTCTGATCTTAGGGTACGAGACTTGATATACGACTCCTAAAGTATTCCACAACTTATCTTTATGTTCATAGACCAAACTTCAGAAATCCACCCTTCACTGAAATTGCACACGAGACCTCTTTTACGACCCGTAAATGGTCTCGTGGATCCTCAAAATTAACAACTTCTGCATATATTGCCCAAAATCAATGCCAACCTTGAAATCCTGTAAAACAAAAAAAAAACATCAAACCTACTAACATCATATTGAAAACATATAAAATTCTAAGTTTTAATTATCAAAAGTGTTGTATTTTTATAGTGCATCAACACCCTTAACTTAAAATTATTGCTTGTCCTCAAGCGACAGACTCAATCTATATTAGTAGCACACTACACATAAAACTCAATCTAATGGCATACATCTCATCAAACTTAAGCATAGATACCCACACCACTTTTCAAAACACGATCAGATAGCTATCCAGCAAACCAATATGGACAAATGCATGTAATGCAACCATGATAAGCGAGGCTCTATCAACAGGCCACAATAACAGAATAAGTCTAATACTAACAATACAGTGCAAGTGCCCTCACAGAAAGAAGTCACATATCTCACTCTCAATGATGCTTTCATGTATAATCTTGGACTATGCAAAATCACTCACTCTCACTAAAGATATTCATGTATCAAGCCCAATACCACATTCTTGCCCCTATGCTCATGACTAAGACCTTTGACTACTTGGATTAGGATCACTTTAGTACTTTCTGATCTTGTAATATATGCTCTGGGGGCTTTGGTATGATATTTTAGGAACATAGTGCCTAAAGGCCCTCCTTGACATTGTATTTTTCTACACTTTTGCCCTATTATTACTTTTTATTCCATTCTCCCTTTCCTCCTAGTTTAAGCTTTTGTGAATTTTCTTTTCATGTTTCAGCTTTTTCGCCTTGCATTTACACTTCCTTTTTCTTTTTAGGTCATAACTAAGGCATCACTTATTTTTCTTGCACCCATTACACATTTTTACTCCTTTTCCATGTATTACTAACTTTTCCCATTATTTTGTGTTTTACCCATACATAGCCACCCTCAACTTAGGCCTTTGGCTTGAGTTGAAGTACACATTATCCAACCTTAGAACCAGGGCCTATTTTGGCAGCCACCCTCAACTTAGGCTTTTTGCCTCAGTCAAGGTGCATAATGTTAAAGGAAGGACCAAGGCCAATTTTAGGATTTTACTACTAATAAGGTTAGGTCATTTAGATTTTAATAAAGAAGAGGTACATGTCAGGCTCAAACATTAGGATTAAGGGATATTCTGCATATTTGGTTGGTCATTTAGGATAAGTAGGCTATTATAAATAATGGCCTAAGATCCTTTCCTAACCAACTAACCTAAAGTCTAGATCAGAGTAATAGGGCAAGTTCTGAATTGAAACACACTACATGAATTTAGCAAGTGGCTCATACTCACATTCATATGGCACTGATTACATTATCAACAAAAGACTCTTAGGTCATGCTTTTTATCTCAATTTTATCCTTTCTTTTAGAACAAGTACTGTCAGCACACTTAAGCATGCATGGTTGTTATCTAGACTAACTAATGAAAAATTTGATGGGTATCATTTTTCATAAAAAAGTACAAAAGCACATATATGCCATACATATAAGTACTATATGCTACCAATACTACCTAAACATCCTACACATGCCAGTTCTCAGCAAAAAATAAATATCCATAGAGAAAAATAACACAGGCAAGAAAAACCTTAGGATTCAAAAATTGGTATAGTTATAGGCCAAGGCTACTCAAACTTCTATGAGGCCCATAACTACCCACACCCCATCGAAAAAGAGGTGCATTAGACTTAATATACACAATCAACATAAAATAAAGTACTGGGTCAAGAAATATACCTGGGCCCCTATGCGCAGTTTGTAGCTGAGTATGACCACTCTCAACCTATGTGGTGGACTCCTCAGTAGTAGCACCATGATCAGAGGGGACAGAAGCCCTCACCTTCTCAAGTGCATGAGCTTGTCGTATCTCCTCCTTCTGTCACGACTACCTCAAGACAAGTTTGAGCTCCTACTACTTTGTCAGCTCACATGTAATCGTATGGCATCTGGATCATCATCCAAGCAGGGCCACTTTCCATGAGAAGACTATGTGTGCTCCTAAGGAGCAAATAGATCCACTACCAGTACCATAGGTGTAGTCATTGGTAATGTCTCGAGTGCGGCCAATGTTGCAGTAATGTTGGCTCGAAGTTGTTGGATATTTGTCTGTATGGCCATCATATCTGCTGGCCTAGCCATACTCAAGCTCGGTTAGGCCCTCAACTCGAAGGCATCAATGAAGGCATCCATAGCTTAAAGATGATCCTAAATAGCAGCAACCATGTATACCTGCATGCAGCCCTCTAACTCTATAATCGCCTGGCGGACCCAAGGCTTGATCTGCTGAACCAACTGAGTCAACTGAGACTCAATATATTATAATCATTGTACCATGGCCTAAATAGATATTGGGGATACATAAACCATGCCTGTGAGTATTATCTGTGATGAAGTGGCCTGTGGTGCAAGAGTAGTAGTAGTGGGCCCCCTTTCTTTATCTGCCTCAATTTGTGAGGGCCTCTGCTCTTTGGCAGCAATAGTGGTGGTGGTGGGTAGAACCTCAGGCGATGGCATTGGGGCAAACAGCTTTGCCATGAAAGTTGGCTGGTGCGGTGATTGCCAGAGTGCTACCGAGTTCTCCTCTACTTTAATCAAGATGGCATCCAAATTACATTAGACCTCGATCAGTGAGTCCAACTGATAAATATCTCCATCCCAGACTCTAGACAGAGTCTGTAGATCAAGCATGTAAAGGGGATAGAGGTAGACCTCTTCAGGGACACTTCATTGCTCGGTGGTGAGGCAGGCCCAATCTAACCCATAGCCAACTAAGAAGCTGGCAACTAGCACTGCATGTTCTGACGTCAAAGTATTAGTTCCAAGTGTCAACCAGATATGTGATCTAACAAGCGCTCACCAAATATTGGCGAGGAAACTAAGAGAAGCCTTCTCAATAGACTCCGAGTGAGTGGCTACCCATGTAGGCTTCAAACCCTGCTCAACAATTAAATCAGCCACCCATCTCTTCAAGCTGACTCTATGGTCTACATCTCTTATTAGAATTAAGTCCCTGGTCTACCCTACTCTATGGTTGAACTCTATTGTGTATATGGGGGCTGGGAACTCGGGTCCAAATAAGATACAATGAATGGTGGTCTCCGAGATATCTACCTACTGAACCCTCACTCTAGTCTGCATCAATTTGGACTGAGCGAAGGGCTTTTTCTCTTTGGGAAGAGTGCTCTAAATGGTGTCTATGTATGATGTGTAGAACTTCATTACCATGGTTGGGGAGTATCTCCCTAGTGATTTGGTCAACCACTGAAGCCCATATCATTTGATAGTGTCCTGGAGACAGGGGACACTATCTAATTCGCTTGAGATGACCCAGGGCTCCTAAAAAATGAGTAGGCTGACTTGCGTGGCTCTGCGGTCGACATGTCCTTTGTGTATGTATCTTGTATCCCCATTACACACCACTGACTAGTAAGAGCATTTTGGGGTGATAGTGATGTCCGTGGATGGGGAGAGGACTCTATCTCTAACTCTTCACCGAAGCCTGACTCTAAGCTTGAATCTTCTCTGGATGGAGTCATCTGAATGGAGCTAATCTTATCATGGTCTCCCTCATAGACTAGGGAATATAAAAGACTAGAGCCTGGGTCTGCCTAAGTGTAGTGGCAGCCCGAGTCTATAGTCTATCAGTATCCGGGTTAGGTTGGGTGCTAAGCTCCTTTAGTGACCCACTGAGTGTGGGGGTTTGTGCCTCCCCTGAGGTATCATCTCTAAGACTCCTCTTCATGGCTTTGATCTCCTCACATATTGATTTTGGGGGCATAGTACCTGAAACATACATACTTACACACCTTGGTTATCCCCACAAGTCAGAAAACAAAATGCAAAAACATATCAGGCTTAGTTGCAGAAGGGTCTACAAAAGTACCTCTATGGGACATAGTGGAAACTACGAGCCGTAGAAGGCTTTCGTAGAAAATAGTATTCAGAAAATTTGTTTATTGTAATGACATCTACAAGACCAGGTATGACTTGTAGAAGAGTCTATGAGTCATAGGCTGAGTTATAGATGATTCCAGTGTCTGAATCTTTTACACGCAGGGATCCAGAAGCCCTAAAACTTTCTATGACTCATAGAAGGTCTCGTGTGATGGTTACTCAGAAACTTCAATTTTTTGAAATCTCATACGAGAGGCAATTATGACTCGTGGAATGTTCCATGAGTTGTAAAAGCTACCCGTATATCAAAAAACTCAATCACCTGAGTTTATAAGTCTATTAATTCAATGACTTTTGCAATCTATTCTACTAGAATTGAAGTAATACGCACGCACCCACATGATTCATAACACAACAACCAATACCTCAGCATGATAATTAGCACATATACCCCATCAAAAATAATTAAACATGCTTTCCCATTCCTTTCGATCCCGTTTGAATGAATTCCCAATGAAAACATGAATCCATGTCATCAAACATCTAATTTCAAACACATAATCGATTTATTTCACATGATGAGTGATTACATGGGTGTCAACACGTCATTCAAAGAACACAACAAGGCAACTACATCAAATTCTGGTCCTAAACATATATTCAAGAATGGGCAACCACATTATAATTATCAATCATATTAATATACATATATGGGTTTGTGTCTAAGTTAACTATACTTGATGAAAATTTCAAGCTAACCATATAATAATTGGTAAATTAATGGTATTTAAAGGACCAAAAACTTACCAAATTAAGTGATTAGATTGTAGAAATAAAAGGAGGTGATGAGACACTAGAAACCCTAGGTTGCCGAAAAAGCTTGCCAAAAAGTGGTTGTGGTGCTGCCATCAGTGGTCGGAAAAATTTGGGGTAGGGTTTGGCCGATTAGATTTTGTAATTAGGGTTTGACCCCATTATTTATAGTTTGATGGGGTCAGTCAAAAACTGATGGGGCCAAACTCTACGAAATCCCAATTACAAGTCGTAGAGTGTTTCACGGCCTGTAAATCATGGTTTTGTAGAAAATTCAAATCCTAGTTTTAAGGACTGGATTCCACAGACTAGTCTATGAGTCATATAGTGATGTACGACTCATAAAGTTGGTCATAGAAACCCCAAAACTTAGTCAAAAAATAGAAAACTTACCTGGTCCACGAGCCCCATAAAGTTATTTCTACATGGCCACATATCTTTTTGGCTAAGGAATGAGATATCTTTCTTCTATTACATGAATCCAATTTTTATTTCATCTAGGAAAAGCCATCTTTTTCTCAATAATGTCATTATCATTTGATCCAATAGTATTTCGTTAGATAGGAACATATTTGATAAATACTTTTGTGCGTAAGTGTAGTAAGATGCACACAAGAGAGTTTTGATAGGTCAAGAAGGTTTCTTTGAGTGTGGTGAGTTACGACATAAGAGAATGGATTGTTTGGTGGCTGCTAGGAAGGGAAGAGAGAGAGAGATCGTATTCCTATGAATGATACGTATGTGTTTCCTTGAATATGGTGATGGTTGGTACTAAATGGTTTCATAGGTTGTGGTGCTATGGTTGATGTCTTGGTAAGTGGTTATGTTGGTATATTGGTCATAATAGTAGTTCATGTTCATTCTGATGCATAATTTATTTTGGTCTTGACATGTTACTTATTATGCATCAATTCACATGGAATAAGTTGATTGAAGTTTCATGTGCAATTATGAAAATGTGTTACTCATGCTTTTAATATAATGTCTATGTTAGAGACTTTGAAAGTTGCATGAAAACAATGTTTGCTTTGCATTATTGCATTCGTAAGGGATTGATAGATGTTGTTCCACTCTATTCATGCTAGCTCTATTCACATTTGAGGATTAATGTTCCTAAGGGGAGGATATTGTAACACCCCTCAACATAACTTGAAAAGACCTTATGATGCATTGTTTTAATATCTTAAAATCCTTGCATTAATTTACAAATCCAACTTCATATTGTTGTTCAGGAGGCAAAATTGTACAGGAAAAATAGTTACCTACGATGTATAGGTTGCTTGTGTCAGAAAATGATTTTTCTATGAAATTGCGCAGACTAGTGAGTCTGCGACAAAGGCACATCGCGCCTCTGCCCCACCTTAGTTCAAAATTTCTCGAGTTTTGTTTTTATGCCAGGAACTTAGTTGGGACCTATCCCAATGCCTTTATTACATAAACGCTTGAAAATATATTATTTTTAGGCCCTAATTCTCTGTCTAAACACCCCAAATCCTTTCCAACTTCTCTCTAAAAATCGCCTATCAAATTCTCTCAATTTTTTTTTGAAGATCAAGTCATCTCCATTGAAGACAAAGCTCCTAAAAGGATTCTCAAGTTCTTCAAGTTTTCTTCTTTATGTTTTAAGGACTACAAGATATGTGGGTCTTTATCCATGGGTTCTTTCACCCGTGGAGTCCCAAAACTTATTTTTATAAATTCCTTCAAATTAAATGTTGATTTCTTATGGGTTTGTCTCAATTATTCTATTAAGCATGGATTTTATGTTGAGATTCTTCAATTACTGCATGAAATTGCATGAATTAATTTTATTGATTTTCTCCTATGATCTATCTTACATGATTTAAAGTTATGAAATTATGACACTATGATGATATGATGAATTTGATAGTTTTATGAGATAAATTACATGATTCTATGTCCAATGTTCAAAGATGATATGTATGATTGTGGTGGTTTGTTTTAAGGATAATTTTAATTAATGAATTATACTATTTTCATGCATTGTCCTCTTGAGTTACATAATTTAAAACAACATGTATGACCCCACCCAATAATCATCTTGGATTTTCTAATGACTAATAATTTCTTTTGATAAGGGTTTAATGATGAAGTTTCTTATATATGATGGAAATATTTCACTATATGTATGTAAGTTCGTGAATGTAATGAAGGATGAAGTATATCAAGTATGTTGTGAAATTTGTTGAAATACTATGAAATCTATGTATTATTGTAAAGCCCTCTTTATGATGTTATGGTAGACAAGTTGTGTATGTCATGATTATGCTAATGTTTATGTGTCCAATGGGACTAGTTTTGTTATGCTTATAACAAATGAATGATTGAGGTACGAGTCCTCCACCTAGTAAAGATTATGAACTGATGATGAGCCAATAATAGAGGCATAAACAAGATCTAGGAGATACCCTTATGATGATAATCTATGTTCAAAAGGCTTATGGCAGGTTACTAGAATGCCTTTTCATACTAGATGATTCTATGATTCATGTCTATGGTTATTCCATGAGAGACACACTTAGCACTGAGTGGACCTTGGAATATGTATGCATACTCCCCATAGCTAGGGCAAGAGACTACTAGTATAATCCTATTGTCCCATAAGTATGTGCTACCATAGGAAATAGTGGTCAGCGGTAGTGGAGGTTGACTTCTAGACCAACCATTATTAGAGGTTGCTTAATAGCTCGCTTTAGTATATCTACTTAGGCATCTTAGGAGGTCACCTTGGTAAGTTACTTCCCCATCCTTCCAGTGTAGAGGAAACATTAGGACTCCATGACTTAGCTCACATAATTTATATCGGTTAAAGGTTGCTCTCCCACATGTTCAAGATCTCCTTATGGTCCCAAGTTGTCCCCCTTATGATGATTATGATTGTTCCTTATGTCATGTCCAAGGGTGTTTAAAGTTGTATAACTCATTGTCTCTAAAGTTCAAATAGTTTTCTTCATATGTTTTATGGTTCCTTGTTAATGGAAATTGTATTTATTATAAAGGTATATGACTTTCTTTCCAAGTATGTATTGTGTCCTTTATTATTACTACAAGAGTTTCATTTACACTATATGCTTCTTTCTTTGATGCAAAAGCAATACTTTCCCAAAGGATATGGGTATTGTACTTATGCATGATAATTTTATGAACCTCTTCATCTTATGTTTTATGGTTCAAGTGATGTTTCTAAATAATCATGTTGTTCAGTAGTTTTATGACTCATATTTTCTGTATTACAAGCCTACATACTTGTACATTCAATGTACTAATGCATACACTTTGCCTACATGATTTGATCATGTAAGGATCGATATTACTCAATATTTATTCTCCATGTAGCAAAATTTGTTTGAGAAGATCATTTTTAGTGGTGAGTCCTCTAGTCGGGGGACAATATCCTATTTCTATCTTGCTTATGTTGAGACTTTATTCTATTTTGCTTTCTAGTTTAAGAGTGAGCCCAGGACTTGTCTTGGACCCAGTCCTACTCATGTTTTAGAGGTGTTGTTGGGTACTTATGCTATGTACCTATGATGAGATTTTGAGACTTTATGGATACTTATCCTTTAGTCCCTATTCCTTATGTGATGCTATTTGATAAAGTTGGTGTTGATGGAAAGTGATGAAAGTCCTAATCCACTACTTCCCTATAGCTAGAGTCATACTTACTGTCCCCTTAGGTGTTGTTTGCTATGTGATTTATGCAAATCTCTTTCCCTTATTTATGCCCATAGTGTGAGTCCAAAGCCTCGTTTCCCTTAGAAATTATGTGTCGAATATTTGTTTTCATATACTGTAGCCAAGGATACATAAATGATATGCTAAAAAGCTTGTTTGGATTGCCTTCGGATTTCTCATTCGCAATGTAATGTGTAGGACCTAGGATTGGATCATGACATAGATATTGCCTCTCCACATGAAATGACTTATTGATTTATTCTATCTACTCTATTAAGAGTTGACCTAGCAATAAGTGGACCTCGAATAGAGGCAGAAGATCACCATTACTAGAGGCATGAGACCGTTAATGAAATCTGATTACTCCATAATTACATTCAACAGTAAGAGAAAAGGATCACCTATTAGTAGAGGTTTTATTCCTTAGAAAGGATCACCTGTTAGTAGAGACTTGATTCCTTAAGTATCTTATTAGATCAACTTAGCCAATTATGATTCTTACCTTGGTAAGTATGTGTCACTCTCTATTTTCTTCTCAGAAAAAGACGAGAACCTGGATAACATCGTAGCAACGACTTTTTTGGTATTAAAATTAAGAGAGTCGCCACCTAATGATTGGGTCGATTAGGATATCATTCTAAAACTAAGTCTAAGGTTGAGGCCAAGTTAACTAGAGAACGAGTAAGGGTTCAAGTTACCTCAAAGAGAAGGTGTTAGGCACACCTCAAGGTCCGCAAAGGCGAGTCCCAACTGTATCTCTTATTTATGTGGAGATTTAACAAATAGAGATCTCTTATTTTAAAAATCTTAATTAATTCTAAGTGAGAATTTAAACAAGTACATAAAATAAATCTAACTACCCCAAGCAATCTAAAATAAATAAAGAGAAAATACTATACTAAACGAGTTATTATTCCACTCAGATTAGTTTACTCAACTTTTATTTTCCGAAAGACAAAATAAGATTTTGCCAATTTAGCTCGCATGGCTTATTTAAGCCTAAGGACGAAAACCAAAGTTCCATCCTATTGAAACTCGAGTGTTAGATCATTATTTCTGAGGGTCCTATATACCCATACCCCTCCTGAGTTGATTTATTTATTTGAACTTAAAGGAGCACTAAAAAATAAAAAAATCTAACCGTCTCACTAAAGTGCCTAACGTCGCTCTTAATGTCCAAGAGGCATTGGACTATTCTAGTTTTAGTGGTTCTAGACTAAAAAGCAATTTAGGGCTCCTATAGAAACTTGAATCATACAAAACACATAAGGACACCAATTAGCACGTAAAGTCTCACACAGCCTCCAAACAAAACTATTAGCATGCTTGAAAACACAAAAAAAATTAAAAAGTGCAAAATTCATTGTGTGTACATCACATTAAGAAGAGAAAGATTTCGTATAGGCATGATTTTCTAAATAACTTAATTTTTTTAAGAGATAAGGAGCATGGCACTTATTTAAATTTCCTATAGGCGTGTTTTCTAATAAAAGACTGTTAAAACCGAAGCATGTTTTCTGAGCAATGAACATATTAAGTTCCTATAGGCGTGATTTCTAGCATATTAACGACACCTAAGACATGCTTTCTACTACAAATAATAACTAAACATTTTAAAACGAAACTCTATAAACATGGTTTCTATTTCAAACATGTATTTAAGAATAAAGTCCTAAAATATGATTTCTAACAATAGGACTAAAGCAATAATTTAATTAACACACTTATTAACATGATATTTAGGTAATCAAGTTTAAAATACCTAAGGGCATGATTTCTATAGCTCCAAAATTATTTAAACCTAGAACATGGCAAGAATTAATTAAACCTAAACATGATTTCTAAAACACATAAAAATTAAACCTAAGAACATCCTCTCTAAGGTACATAATATTAAAACATGATTTATAAAATAAGACTAAAATCCTATAAACATGTCATCTGAAAAAGATATATTTAAACAAGACATAAAAATCTAACATGATATCTATGGCACATATTTTAAACAAGATCCTATGAACAATTTTTTTAAAAAAAGAAGTCCTAAAACACGATCTCTAAGCACAATAGATGAAAAGAAAAGAAAAATACTTTTTTTCACTTCAATACTATTCATCCTAAACTTATTTAAAGATCCTAGATAAAAATTTGCCTAAGACAAACAAAACAACATGTAGAAAAAAATAAAAAATTGAAAGAAAAGCAATTAGCATATAGTTTTCCCTCCCCCTTTATACTAGATCACCGATTTTTCACTATATTATTATTATATCGATTGTTGCAAAAAAATAAAAATACAACATTTAAACAAAAAAATAGAAATCTTCAATGATCTCTTCAAGCCCACCCCGACTACTCTTCACACCTTGACTTGAACTCCAAGACCTGCTAAATAAATAAAGAAGATTAGCGTACAAAAAATAATAATATGAAAAAAAAACCTTTACCAATCAGCAAAAGAGAGTGACAAAATTCGTAGAGATGAGAGCGCTAATCACCACCTTCTTCTTTCTCTTTTCTTTTTTCTTTAAATAAAAGGATAGTAGTATATATATATATATATATATATTGAACATTCAAATAACGAAGTGCTTTTTGAGAGAATGTGAATTTTTTCTACGATCAATATGAATGAAGGAACGCCATTTTTATAGTGAAACTAGTCGGGTAGCAAAAAAGGAAGACAAATCAATTAACCTAATTACTGTTACCATAAAAAGAAATACGGTTAATCAAGCCTGATTCTGCCTGATTTTACCAAAAGATATGCAAGTAAAATATTTTATTTTAGGAAAATAAATATTAAGACTTCTAATCAAACATAATTGAAAAAGAGGCCGTAATATACACTTTTGATGCGTGTTAATCCTATTGTACTAATATACCAAGAATATAGGATATGCACCGCAGAAAAAGCTTTTTGTTTCCTTTTAAACCCGAAGAAATTACAACAAATTGACTATTTTCCAATTTATACCACTTTTGGGACTAACGTTAACAAAATTAACTATTTTCAACTTCGTATAAAATATATGACTGAAAATTAACAAAATTAAATAAACTAGCATATGAAGGAATCAACCCTTTCCTTTCTTTCAGAAGATTAAAATGGGGATAAATTAAATTAATTCTCAATTCAATGACAAAAAAAAATGCATAATTGGAGGAGCAAATAATTTGTAGGAATCCAAATCAAATACTTAGACATAATCTAAATAGATTCACACAATAGTAACAATGAACGAGAGAGACACAATTAGCCCAAGATTCATACTACAGCCTCTTAGAACAACAACCAAGAACAAGTGATGAAGATCATACCGTATCTGACATTTAAATAATTAAATTAAAAATTCTGATCTAAATAATATTGGCTTGCTCCTGGTTTGGTGTTGTTTTTGACTCTCTGCCGGAACCCGTTGACAGCAAAAAGATAATGGGCTTGTTGGGGGTTGTTTATCAACAGCAATGGAGTGTCGGTGGTCATTTCCTATGAAGTCGATGGGCTTAAGGGTTTTGAAGGGGTTGTTAGTTCATTGGTGGAGGAGAAAAGGAGATGGGGGTCTGTTGCATAGGGGTTTTAGGGTTGAATGGTCAGGGTGACGAGAAGGAGGAGATGACAAAAGGGAGAAGAATTTTACGGTGGTGGTGAGCGGGGTTTTAAGGCGAAGGATGGCGGCTGTCTTTAGTGGTGGTTTTCATTAGTATAATCCTTAGAGAAGGAGGGGATGCCAGGGTGATACCGCGAAGGGGTTTTGGTGGGTCGTTGGGGTCATCTGAGCGTTGGCAAGGTGAGAGAGAGGTGTGGTTTGGGGTTTTCTGGTGGAGATGGGGTCGTTCTTCTGTGGATTTTGTCACACCCCACCCCGGGGGTCGTGACCAGTGCCCGATAGAGGCACGCAAATACTTACCAAGCCAAATTCCTTTATAACCTAGCCCGAAATTCTATAGAAATTTCAGTAGAGTTTCCTCTATTTTATTGACTAACCGCACCTGCAGAAAAAAAGTTCTAGCAGCTTCCCAGACAGTAGTGTATATGCATAAGTAAATATATGCGGGCCGGCAAGGTCACCACTGCGATCCTGCCGCCTAATAAGCATGCCACTCGAATAAATACATAATGCGGTCCCGCCGCCTGATCCAGTATACAAGACCATACAACACACCCGTAACCCACAAGTATCCACAGACCTATAGACAAAAGAACTGAATGAAACACATTTTTCAATACATTTACAAC
>JAOTQJ010147587.1:0-33678 GCA_025642045.1 Solanum sejunctum
AGTAAACATAAGCAATAGAGATTGTTTACCCCAAGATTCGTGAATTGTCATGATAACTTGAAGCGGGTTCAAAAGATCAACTGTATGGAGTTTTTCTTGTCTATTACCATAGATGGATTTCCACAACAGGAGGTTTTTGAAAGCAACAAAAGTGGAGTATGTTTCTAACAAATATCTCACCCAGCGAAGGGGAAGGAAGGAGAAGGAAAGGAAGGGGAAAAAACACTTTTTCTTCCCTACTCTTTGAAGTCTGGCTTGCTTCATTTGTAATCAAGGATCTTAGCCAAACGGTGACCGGCTTTCGCTGAAAACATTATTGGGTGGAAGTTTTTCGATCAACTAGCTGACTTTTTTTAAGAAATACAAAAGTCTTATTTATATACACAATTCAAAGTCTAGTCCTTTGTACCAGAGAAGAGTGCGGCAAGGAGGAGATATTAAGCAATCAAAGGGATGCAGGGGAAGAGGTGGTTCCTCCCATATAGGACCGAGAATGCCGAAAGAGAAAGGTCTTTATTTAACCGTATAAAGAGACTTGAATCTTTAGATACCTATCAAAATCTTCCCCAAACTCGTCCAGGGGGCTACTTGGCCCTTGTGAAAGATCAGTTGGATCGAGCGTCCACCTTGGGCAAACGAGTTGATGAGGAGGCTTTTCTAAGAAAAAAGGCATGGTTCTTTCAATTCCGCATCCGGGGAAAGCAGCTTCCGCTAAAACCATATCTGCTACTCTGATATTAGCTATTCGAGTCAAATCATAGGATTGAAAGCCGATTGCTACTTTCTTGCCTTGGGGCATCGCATTCTGGATAACGTAATAAAAAGTCTTTCTCTACTGTCTTCAGTCTGGTTTGCTTTAGAAGTAAGCAAGCAAAGACAAGTGGTAGCTAAGCGAGAGTGCTTGCGGTGATGAATAATCTTTTTATTAGACCAAACAAACAGAGGTTTTCTATTCCTCACTGCGGTATTTACTCTTGAAATACAGGGTAAGCCAACCAGTAGAAAGAAAGTGTAAGCAAGGAATTCGATTCTTGTACCAGTCAACGATATCCCTTATTTTGATAGTTTGAATAATACCAAATCTTCTGCGACTTCATCCTCCCCTTTTGCTCATAAGTAATCTCTTCTCCACGGCGTATTTTTATATTTTCTTATGAAGTTTTGTTATAGCATCTATAACCGCTTCTGGTTTAGGTGGACAATCTGGCAAATATACATCTACAGGAATTATCTTATCGACTCCCCGAACAATACTATAAGAATCGGTACTGGACATCCCACCTGTAATTGTACAGGCTCCCATAGCAATAACATATTTTGGTTCAGGCATTTGCAGGCTTTGTTGGAGATCGACTTGCAGAAGTTTCTCACTAGGGAATCTTTATAGGAGTGAGAGGGGAAGGATTCTTGAGTAGAGGTCACAAGATGATCTTAGAGTATTTTCACTTCTTTTGGTGATCAAAATAACGTAGTAAAATGAAGCTCGGTTATTTACACTCAAGCAATGCCTTGCTTATTCTTGAAGAATGAGGGGCAAAGGGATTGATCAAGAAAGATCTTTTGTTCTTCTTATATATAAGATTGTGATTGGATCCGCATATGTTTGGTAAAGAGAATAATCTTATCCTTTGAGAATAATCAAAAATGGACAGTGTTCAATTGGAACATGAAAACGTGACTAAATTGGTCCTAGTTACTCTTCGGGGCGGAGTGGAAGAAGGGGGGGATTCTCGTGGAAAGGGCCATTTTTGTTGGCATCTTTGGTACCAAGGAATGTGACATGGCCAGTGGCATGGGCTATGTGGACCACCACTGACCATGGATGGCCACAAAGTATGCCAATGCAAGCTTGTTGGACTTGGGGAAAAATGCGGCTAAGGTTGGTACCATGGGCATTGTTGATAGGTTGTGTGGACTGGGACGCCCGTGGCACCTTCGAGTGTGGAGTCCTACAATATTTTGTCTTAGTGAGGTGGGGTAGACAAGTAAATGGTCTGTGTAAGCCCACACAGTCCATGAAAGCGACCATCAAAGTGACGTTGACATTATGTTTTTCTCAAGTGTTCCAATTCCATTTATCTCTATCTAAGTCTTATATCATGGGCACTCCACATAATCCGTGGAGTGCGATAAGGTCAGTGAAGTCTCTAATGAGATGATACTTTGCCAACTTTTCCATCTGCTCACTTATGGCGTCTTCATAAATTTTAATTACTCTAATGACCTTTTAGACTTTCAATGCTATCCTAATCTTCCTAAAAGACCTTCACACTATCCGAAATGATAAAAATCATTACTCTCATCTTAGATATGCTTTCAATTCTTTCAATAGCCTTCATCAAGCCCCAATTAAATTCAAGGAAATCCAAGAACAAGATCGGATTCAAAGATCATTTCAAGCCTCCATTCTTCCTAATCTCAATTCCAAGTTGTTCTAAACCTAAGGTATGTAGTTTTGAACCATTAGGTCCTTTCACTCATGGTGCCTAAACCCTCTTTTGCTTAATAATGCATGATTCAAAGTTGATTTTATATATGGATCCTGTATATTGAGAAATTTACTGCACAATAATTTTAGTTCATGAAAGTATGGTTTTTTTAGCATGTTTTTAGCTTCAAATCTTGGATCTAATGTTGGATTTGATGAGGGGGTATTGATGTGAATGACTTGGGGGCAATGCAAGGTGTTGATTAATGGTTTTATCACTGATTTTATTGCATAATTTCATCTCTAAATTTCATTGTCTTTTACCCCCATTACACATACCCTAAGTGTTTGATAAAATGTCCGAATGTGGTTTCTTGAGTAGTTAAAGGTCTAAAGCATGAGATTTTATACGAATGATGTTATCATGATTAAATGAGCTTATGTATATGATTATTCCCATATGACGTGTTGCACTAGAGTATACGATGAATACTATATAAGGTGTTGCGTTAGACCATACCCGATCGGGGGGGACAAGAGCCCGGGTAACCATGTTATGGGTTTATACTCATCAACCATGCAAGGGGTTTATACTTTATCACTATGTTGGTAAGGTGTGATTACCATAAACCATGTGAACACCAAGGGGTTTATACCTTGAGCAACTAGCTTGGTCACTTCTTCACATCTGATATCCTATATAAGCATGAGTTACTTAAGCATGTTTTACTTAAGCATTGATCATACGTGGCATATTTTGTATTTTTTTCTATTGCATAATATCATGCATTTTGAATATGGTGCTTAATTCTTATTGTATTTCATCCCACATACTTAGTATATTCAAATGTACTAACGCATACTCTTGCCGACATGATATCACCATGTAGCAACTAGTGCGCAAGTCGATCCTCCTCCTCCTCCATGTAGCTAGTCAGTGCTATTCCAAGCATATTAGTGAGTCCTTCATTTTGGGGACCTTATTCTGTGTTACTATTATCTATGTATTGAGACACTGTGTTATGTTTTATTAACTATGAGGGTGAGCCTAGTAGCTTTGACTTAGCCCCCGGTCTATCTATGTATTTAGAGGTCTTTGTTGGATGAGTCATGCATTTATGATATGACCTATAACTCCTTGTCTTTGATGTTGATTTTTGATAAGCTATCCCTTAGCCCTTGGTTCCTTTTGCTTACTTGATGCCTTTTATATGCTTTCATGACCAAGGCTGTGTAATGACAAGTTAAGAGGCTTGCTTGGGGTTGCTTCGGTTTTCCTATTATCCATGTAATGTCTAGTCTTCGGGCTTGGGTCATGACAAACTTTGTATCTGAGCAATAGGTTGATAGATCCTCAGAGTCTATCACACCACGTCGATTAGAGTCCTATTCATGGTTGTGAAACGTGCCATGACTATGAGTAGGAGTCTATGAGATATTTTAAGAAATCTTAGACTTTTTCATGTTCTAAGTCATACTATAGAAATGTGGTAAGGTTCCCCCCCTCCCCCAGCAATTATTTTTTGCTATGCTAGATCATGCCTAAGACTCGAGAAAGAAGGGTCCAAACTCCGGAGGAGCAACCTACCAATCATGAACTCTGGGATGCTCTCACTATATTTCCCAAGTTGAAGCCAATCAAGTCAACCAAAGGGCCTAAGGACCTCATGCTACTATCCTGGGAGATAGGTAAGAGACTTCATAAGGATAAATCCTCCGATTTTCTATGGGTCAACCGTGGAGAAAGACCCACAAGAGATCATTGATGAGGTCTACAAAATCTTGAATATCATGAGTGTTGGGCCAAATGAAAATGTAGAGTTGGCAGCATACCAACTCAAAGGGGTAGCCAAAATATGGTATGATCAATGAAAGGGTAAGAAGGGGATTCATAATGTGGTGCCTTGGGAGGAATTCAAATCGGATTTCCTTAATTGATTTTTTGTAACACCCCACATCTTACATGTACTAGTCCTATGCAAATGAAGTATGATATGGTTTGGCCAAATTAGTGCCTATTTCTAAAAGTGCTTGAATCTCATGTTAGAGGGCAATTTGTGCGTCTAACCCATAAGAGGATCGAGTGTATACAAGTTTTATGTCAAATTGAGAAGATCACTACCCTAAACAAAGTGAGAGAATTGATGTTCTTGGAAGACTTAGGAAGCTAGTAGGTGAGTCACCTATTTTCTTAGTTTACACTTACTAGCTAGATAGAGACGAGGCTCGCGTCAAATCTGTCCAAATCCGATTATGGATAAGGTCCATGTTAAGGGTGTAACTTTAGCTTGTGTTTTAGCACCATAAATTGTCTTTATTTTCAGCCCAAGAATAATAGAAAAAGGGCCCACTCCCATTATAATTCATTTGATAATTTTGGCCCAACTAACTAAAGAGAAAGGGAAAAAATGGGTAGCAAAGGCCCATCAATTTGTAACCCATTAAGGCCCAAGTGAATGGGGTAAAATGGTACATTACTAACTTGATAAGGTTAAATATTGAAGAGAAATTTGTCCAAAAGAGTCCCTTTAAAAGGGATTAAAATCAGTCCCTTATGTCATTTCACTTTTGAATAATTTTCAGCTTTCCTGAAGATTCTTTTTTCTCTTTACTTCACCTTACAAGGTAGCTAATTAAACCCTCTAGGGTTCTTGAAGGAAAACTGAATCTTGAAAGCTAAGGTAAGTGGAAATATCCATGTATTATTTATACTTATCCCATGGTAAACAAGAAGTATATACTAGTTATGCTTATGAACAAAGGTCGGACAACATGTGGTCAGAAAGTTGCTACACACTTGCCTTTTTTCTAATGACTTGTTTACAGTTTGTAGGCTAAATGATGAAGAGAAGTTGATATTCCTAACATGGTTTAATTTATAGATATTAATCTAAGGTTTCTGCCCTGATTTTGTTTCACTTAACAACGAGTTTTATTGTGCTATCTTAAGTGTGATTTTGATTTGGACTTGGGGGCTGATGGATGAAAGGCTATCGCCTCACGTCCGTCATTACTGATTTGCTATTGGTTTGAGATTGTTTTAAGGTCATTTTTATGTATATATGTGTTAAGTACAATTTGGTTAAAGTCTGTATAGTTTTGAATTATTGACGTCGAGATATAGGGAAATGGTGTAAGGTTGTGCTACCTGATTGCATATCATGTGAAATTGGTGTGTGCTATGAATTGTGGACTATTGCTAGCCTTTTATGAACCTAAACTAGTATATATAGACCATGTATATAGAACAGGTAACAAACACATATGCTTACAAGTGAAAGGGATGAAATAACATCATTGGGGCGATGCTTACGGGTTATTGCCCAAAGTTTATTTTTATATTAAATTGGACTGCCAAGAAGTGTTTCTTAGCTACTAATACCAGTGTTATTGCCTCTTTTGTAGATAAATATTTGAGGAAAAAGGAGGTTACTCCAATGTAATAACGAGGCCAATTATTTAGGTATGTAAGGCTACTTGATTTCACATTATATGGCATGAAACATAGATCCCTCCATGGCACTTAAACACACTTACCAACTCCGATACAACTATTAACTGTATCTCCACTCTTTTACATATTCATAAGCTCCCATACATAGTCACCTTTAAACCTGCATATATACATGGATACCAAGTTGCATGGGTTCTTGTAGCCAAATAAAGTTCCCGAGTTATTTCATCTCATGCTCATTTCATTAATTGTGTAATGTACTCTTTTCATTGTTGTATTGTCTTGAATGATTATTTGCATGTCACATGCTACATCTACAGTTCTACCGCTCCAATATTATGACCACCAAAAGAATTATCTCAAAAGTAATTAAAAGGTAAAGTATATTGCTTATTGATGGGTGATAACCCGAGGGGTGGAAGAATCATCTGGCCAGGGTCGATCCTATCACCGGGGGTAGCCCAAGGGATGAAAGGAAAGCCTAGGCATGGCCGATCCTGATATAAATTTACTGCTGATCATCTGGTCAATTGTATTACATATTGTGCACAGATTATGTAGTAAAGGTAAAGTAATAAAAAGAACATAAGGTACATGATCCCACAGTGCAACTAAAGGTTGTCTGTTATCCTACACCAGTGCATAGTTTCATTTGAGTTGTTACTTCATATATCAATATTTCCTCCCTTACATATTTAGTACATGATCTCATACTGACATCCCTTATGGGGACCTACATTTCATGCTATAGGTACAGTTGCTAGTAGCGCTTCCAGTGGGATTACAGGATATCTAGCTTCTGTTACCAATCTCCAGGTTGCTTCGTAGCCTTGTGTGTCTAGAGCTTATATTTTTATATTATATAGTTAGTCAAGGCTAGGCCTGTCCCAAACCTTACCAGATATTTTTCCTTATCTAGAGGCTACATATATTAAAGTGTGGTCATGTCTCATACTTTAGACACCGTGGCTCCAACGAGCTAGCAATATGCATTTTCTTTTGGCTTGTTATTACTGCTTACTTTTTTAAAGGCATGCTGAATGAAGAAATCCTTTACAATTTGTATAGAAATCATATGAATACAAGTTAGTTCTCCTAGGCCTTATTGACAACGGGTACCAGTCCGCCTTAACGGGACTTTAGGTGTGACAAAAGTGGTATCAGAGCGGGTCATCCTAGGTACTCTACAAAGCTGTGTCTATGTAGAGTCTTGTTTATAGATGTGTTGTACAGCATATTTATAAGCAGGAGGCTACGTGGAATTAGCAGTTGTCACTTTCTTTCATTCTTTAGATTGTGCCATAAAGCTAAGTGTAATAGGTGGATTGTGTATAACTCCTAAATATTTTTGTATATCAAGTATGCCAGAAACAAGGAAAAACAACGGTAAAGGGAAGGATGTAGAAGTGGTTATTGGTATACCCAGTCAGGTGAGATAATGAAATAAGGTTCAAGATGAGTCTCTGTCACAGACATCTCTAACTCCTCTAGCTCCTGATGAACCAAGAAGGAGTGACATTCCCCCAGAACCATTTGTTGATGCTACCATGTAGGATCTAAGAAATGCAGTCCAACTATTGACTCGTATAGTTGCTGGCCAAGGTCAAAGATATAAAGGTCCAGTTATAGGTGTAGGTAGTACGAATAGGGCAACTAACATGAGGATACTTGACTTCCTTAATTTGGACCCTCCATCCTTCACTAGTTCAGATCCTAATAAAGATCCATAAGACTTTATTGATTAGATTCAATGCACTTTTGATTAGATTCAATGCACTTTGGATGTTATCGAGTTAGTAACATATAGGTTTAAGTGTGGCTATATTGTGGTATAAAGTTTGAAGTAATCTAAGGGTATAGATGCACCTCCAATTACCTAGAAGGAGTTCAAAGAGGCATTTCTCGTCCATTACCTACCATTAAAAGTTCAAAGAGGCCCGTGCAGATCAATTCTTAAATCTCCATCAAAGGAATATAAGCGTGAGGCAGTATAAACTTCAATTTAATTCCCTGGCCTGATATGCTCTTAGTGTAGTTACTGCTATGGCAGATAGAGTTTATCGATATGTGGGTAGATTAGATACACATTTGGTCAGAGAATGTACCATTGATTCCTTGAATAAAGACATAGATATAGCAAGGATGCAAACTTGTACATAGAAATTGAAGGATCAGAGGCAAAGAAGAAGGACATAAGAGTTGGAAAGGGGGCAGGCCAAAAAGGCCAGATCTATGGGGTAGTTTATACCATCCCAAGGTGATCTTTGGCCTCGGTTTTCTAATAGACCTCCTAGGCCATTATCCTCCTACTCTGCAACCAGTGCTCCACCAAAAATTCAAGAGTCTATAAGTAAGGTCAACAAGGTGAGGGACAAGGTGTGCAAATAATAGGATATTCGATAGGCCAGCAAAAGACTCCTAAGCAGCCTTGTAAATAGTGTGGAAGAAGTCATCCAAGTATATGTCATGTTGGAAAAAATATTTGTGATTAGTGTGGTGCACCAGTGTACATGATGAGAGATTGCCCAAGGAGAAGTGTGAACGATATAGCACAACCTACTGGATCAGATGTGGCCTCATCATCATCAGTTCCTCTATTAGGTAGGGGTTAGCAAGCACCCACAAGTCATGATAGAGGTGTTAGAGGGGCAGCTCGCTCTAGCAGAATCCAGAATCGCACTTATGCTGTGGAGAGTTGGCAAAATTTTGAAGCTTCACTCGATGTGGTCATAGGTACATTGTCCATCTTTTTGCATAATGTATATGCATTAATTGATCCTAGTTCTACACTATCATACATCGCTCCACTAGTTGTTGGGAAGATTAAGAGAACACCTAAATTATTGAACAAACCATTTGAATTGTCTACACCAACTACTAAATCTATTATGACCTAAAGAAGTTATTATGACTATGTAGTAACTATTTGTGACCGTGACACATTGGCTAACCTTATTGAACTAGAAATGGTGGAATTCGATGTTATAATGGGTATGGATTAGTTAGCTTCTTGCTATGCCACCATGGTTTGCGAACTAAGAGACTGAAATTCCACTTTCCTAATGAGATAGTTCTAGAATGGGAAGGCAATGTTGGGGGCCAAAGGGTAATTTCATATCTTATTTTAAGGCCAAAAATATGATTTCTATGGGGTATATATGTCATTTAGTTAGAGTAAGTGATATGGAGCCAAAATTGCCAACTCTTCAATCAGTTCCATTAGTGAATGAATTTATTGATGTGTTCCCTGATGAACTTTTTGGGCTTACCTCCAAAAAGAGAAGTAGATTTTGTTGTTGACTTACTTGCAAGCACTTAACCTATTTCTATCCCTTCATATAGAATAGTCCTGGCAGAATTGCATGAATTAAAAGAGCAGTTAAATGATTTATTGGAGAAGGGTTTTATAAGACCTAGTGTGTCCCCTTGGGGTGCACCAGGGTTATTTGTACGTAAAAAGGATGGCACCTTGAGAATGTGTATTGATTATTGACAATTGATTAGGGTGACCATTAAGAACAAATACTCCCTCCCCAAAATTAATGATTTATTTATTAATTACAGGGTGCCAAATACTTTTCAAAAATTGATTTGAGATCTGGTTATCATCAAGTGAGGGTAAAGGAGAAAGATATAGCTAAAACAACTTTGAGAACATGCTATGGTCACTTTGAATTTATTGTTATGTCATTTGGGATAATGAATGCACCAACAGTTTTTATGGATATGATGAATAGGTCATTTAAATAATTCTTGGATATATTCGTGATAGTATTTATAGATGACATTTTGGTATATTCATGATCAGAATAGAACCATGCAAATCACTTATGATAGGTGTTATAAGTTCTTCGTAATTGACAATTTTATGACAAATTTTCTAAATATGAATTTTTCCTAAAATCAGTGGCATTCTTGGGTCATATTGTAGCTGATGAGGGAATAAGGGTTGATTCATAAAAGATAAAGGCTGTGAAATATTGGCCAAGGCCAATGACACCCATGGAAGTTTAGAGCTTCCTATGGTTGGCAGGTTATTACAGAACATTTGTTGAAGGTTTTTTATCTATTACTACACCTCTAAAAAAGTTCACACATAAGGCAATCAAGTTCCAATGAAGTGATGTATGTGAAAGGAGCTTTTGGGAGCTAAAAAATAAGCTAATTTTTGTACCTGTGCTAGTACTTCCAGAAGGCACTGAGGGGTATGCAGTGTATTATGATGCTTCAGGAGTTGGCTTAGGGTGTGTACTAAGATACCATGGTAGGGTAATTGCTTAGGCATCTATACAACTATGACCACATGAGAAAAACTATCTAACTCATGATCTTGAGCTAGCAGCGGTTGTGTTTGCTCTTAAAATATGGCACCACTATTTGTATAGGGTTCACGTTGACCTATATACGAATCATAAGAGCCCGTAATACATCTTCAAGTAGGAAGACCTAAACTTAAGGCAATGGAGATGGCTAGAGCTAACAAAGGATTATGACATTGATATATTTTACCACCCAGGGAAGGCAAATATGGTAGTCGATGCTCTAAGTCATAAGGAAATCATGAATATTGGTGAGCAGGCCATGGTAAGTCAAGAGGTTGTTAAGGATCTACGACAACTAGCTAGTTTAGGAGTTTGCCTTCTTGAAACCCTAAAGGAAATGGGTTATTGTGCATAATGCTGCGGAGTCTTTGTTGGTAATGAAGGTTAAAGAAAAATAGTTCAAGGATCCTATTTTATGATGACTTAAATACAAAGTGAGTCAAGGTACGATAAAGGGCTTTGACCTTACACAAAATGGAGTATAGTATTGCCAAAATAGATTATGTGTGCCTGATAGAAATGGACTAAGGAAAAGGATAATGGAAGAAGCCCATCATTCCAGATGTTCCATCCATCCAGTATCAACTAAGATGTACCATGACCTAAAGGAAATGTTTTGGTGAGGAGGCATGAAAAAGGACCTTGCAGAATTTGTGGCTCAATGTCCAGATTGCCAATAAGTCAAAGTAGAGCACCAAAAGCCAGGAGGTTACATGCAGTGTATAGAGCTTCCAATATAGAAGTGGTATATGATCAATATGGATTTGTTTCACTGGGTTGCCTTGCTCATTTCACAAGTTTGACTCCATATGAGTAATAGTTGACAGACTCACAAAGTCAACACACTTCTTGCTAGTTATGAGTGATTATTCAGCTGAAAAATATGCCAAGCTATACCTCAAAGAGATAGTCAGGCTACATCGAGTCCCAATATCTATTATATCTGATCGAGGAGCTCAGTTCACAGCAAAATGTTGGAAGTCCTTCCAAAGGAGTTTAGGGTTAAAGGTGAATTTGGGGTAGTATTCCACCCTCAGACAGACGGTCAAGCTAAGCACACTATTCAAACACTTGAAAATATATTATGAGCTATTGCATTAGATTTTAAAGGTAGTTGGATCGACTATTTGCCACTTATTGAATTTGCCTACAATTAAGCTACCGTTCAAGCATTAAAATGGCACCTTATGAAGTTTTTGGAAAAAAATGTAGGTCACAAATTGGATGGTTTGAAGTGGGTGAAACCACTTTGCTTGGGCTAGATCTAGTACAACAAGCTAGGAATAACGTTAAGGTAATACAATAATGACTAGAAACAACCCGATGTCGTCACAAATCATATGCGGATGTAAGAAAGAGAGGACTGGAGTTTTCTATAGGGGATTGGGTATTTTTCAAGGCATGTCTATTGAAAGGGGTTATGACATTTGGAAAGAAACGAAAATTGAGCCCATGTTACATAGGGCCATATAAAATTATTAAGATGTTTGGGCAGGTTGCATATGAATTAGAGCTATCCCAAAAGCATTCAATGGTTCATCCAATTTTTCATGTCTTAATCCTTCAAAAATGCATAGGTGACCCATCCTATATCACTCCTATTGAAGATGTACAGATTACAGAAGATCTCACCTATGAAGAGTTACCTATTTACTATTCTAGGTCATCAAGTTAAGAACCTAAGAAATAAAGAAATAACTTCTGAAAAAGTACTCTGGAGAAACCAACAAGCAGAAGGGATAACGTGGGACGCTGAAGACATGATAAAATGAAAATATCCTTACTTATTTAAAGATAAAGAGGAAGTCCAACATGCAGAGCTGGGACACTAATAGGTAAGTGTGATTGAATACTTAATGTTTTGTCAAAAGTTTGTTTAAGTAAAGATTTAAACTTAGTTAATCTATCCAATTGTGCTAACATTCGAGGACGAATGTTCCTAAGGGGGGAGGATATAAAACCCCACATCTTACATGTACTAGTTCTATACAAATGAAGTATGTTATGGTTTGGTCAAATTAACGCCCATTTTTTGAAGTGCTTGAAGCTCATGTTAGAGGGCGATATATGTGTCTAACATTTAAGAGGATCGAGTCTGTACAAGTTTTGTGTAAAATTGAGGAGATCACAACCCTAAAAAAAGTGAGACAATTGAGGTGGTTGCAAGACTTAGAAAGCTAGCAGGTGAGTCACCTACTTTCTTAGCTTAAACTTACTTGCTAGACGGAGACGAGGCAAGACGTCGAATGTGTCCAAGTCCAATTATTGATAAAGTCCAAGTTAAAGGTGTAACTTTAGCTCGTATTTGAGCACAATAAATGGATTGTATTTTTAGCCCAATAAGAATGGAAAAAGGTCCCAAGCCTATTACAATACATTTGATAATTTATGCCCAACTAACTAAAGAGAAAAGGGAAAAATGGGCAGCAAAGGCCCAGCTATTTACAACCCATTAAGGCCCAAGTGAAAAGGGGTAAAATTGTACATTACTAAGTTCATAAAATAAGTCTAAATATTCAAGAGAAAGTTGTCCAAAAGAGTCCCTTTAAAAGGGCTTAAAAATAGTCTGTTAAGTCATTTCACTTTTTCACTTTGGAACAATTTTTAGCTTTCATAAAGACTTTTTTTTCCTCTTTACATCAAAAGGCAGCCAATAAAACCCTTTAGGGTTCATAAGGGAAACCTAAATCTTGAAGGCTAGGTTAAGTGGAAATATTCATATATTTGTTATACTTATCCCATGGAAAACAAAAAGTATATGCGAGTTGTGCTTGTGAACAAAGGTCGGACAACATGTGCTTAGAAAGTTATTGGACACTTGCCTTTTTGTTTAGTGACTTCTCTATGGTTTGTAGGTGGATTATGAAGAGAAGTTGATGTTACTAACATAGTTTAAGTTGTAGATATTAATCTAAGGTTTTTGACCTAATTTTGTTTCACTTAACAACGAGTTTTATTGTGCTATCTTAAGTGTGTTTTTGTTTGGGACTTGGGGGCTGATGGATGGATGGCTATTACCTCATGTCCTTCATGAATATTTTGTTGTTGTAATGAGATTGTTTAAAGGCTACTTGTAGGTATAGATGTGTTAAGGATAGCTTGGTTAAAGTCCGAATAGTTTTGACTTATTGGTGTTGAGACATAGGAAAATGGCAGAACGTAGTGCTACCTAATTACATGTCGTGTTAAGTTGGTGTGTGCTATGAATTTTGCACTATTTCTAGCATGCTATGAACCTAAATAAGGTTGTATACACCATGCATATGGAATGAGTTATAGACACATATACTTTGGGTTAAAAGGGATGAAATAACATCATTGGGTTGTGCTTATGGGTTGCTACCCGAAGTTTATTTTTACATTAAATTGGACTACCAAGAAGTGTTTCTTAGCTGCTAATGCCAGTGTAATAATGAGGTCATATATCATGGTATGTAAGGCTACTTCATTTCATATTATTTAGCATGAAACATAGATCCCTCTATGGCACATAAAGGCACTTACCAACCCCAATACAACTATTAACCATATCTCCACTCCTTTACGTATTCATATACTCCCATACATAGTCACCTTTAAATCGAAAAACATACATGGATACCAAGTTACATAGGTTCTTGTTGCTAATTAAAGTTCACGAGTTATTTCATCTCATGCTCATTTCATTAATTGTGTAGTGTGCTCTTTTCATTATTGTATTGTCTTGTATGATTCTTTGCATATCATATCCTACATCTACATTCCTATGGATCCAATATTATGACCACCAAAAGAATCATCTCAAAAGTAATTGAAAGATAAAGTATATTGCTTATTAATGGGTGGTAATCCTAGAGTGGAAGAATCACCTAGCTAGTGTCAATCCTATCACAGGGGGTAGCCCAAGGGGTAAAAGGAAAGCCTAGCTAGTACTGATCCTGATATAGTTTTACCACTAACCAGCTGGTCATTTGTATTATATGTTGTGCATAGATTATACAGTAAAAGTAAAGTAATATAAATTACATAAGGTACATGATCCCATAGTGTAACTAAAGGTGGTCTCTTATCCTACACTAGTGCATAGTTTCATTTGAGTTATCCTGCCTTTTATATTCAGTACATTATCTCATACTGATGTCCCTTACGTTAGACCTGCATTTCATGCTACAGGTACAGGTGCTAGTGGCACTCCCTAGTAGGAGTACAAGATATCCAACTGTTGTTACCGAGCTCCAGGTTGCTTCGGAGCTGTGTGTATCTAGAGCTCATATTTTTATACTATATAGTTAGTCGAGGGGGGACTGTCTTGACCATTATCAAATACTTTTCCTTATCTAGAGGATTTGTAGACTATGTAAATTAAAGTGTGGTGATGTCTCATACTTTATACATTATTGGCCCAACGGCTTTGCCATATTCATTTTCTTTTGGCTTGTTATTACTGCTTACTTTCTTAAAGGCATATTGAATAAAGAAATCCTTTTTATAATATGTATAGAAAGTGCATGGATACAGGTTAGTTCTCTAGGGCCTTATAGGCAATGGGTGCCAGTCTGCCTTAACGGGACTTTGGGCATGATATTTTTCCCTCTTGAGCTTTAGGAATCTATGTTTGTGGAGTTTATGATCTTGAAACAAGGTACTATGAGTGTGAAGGAGTATTCCAGTAAGATTAATCAACTTTCAAAGTATGCTTCTGATTTGGTGGTCATTCCTACATCTAGGATGAATAAGTTTGTGATGGGGTCTTTAACTTGGTAAGTTAAGAATGTTGGTCTGCCATGCTAATTAGTGACATAGACTTGTCTCGGTTGATGATATATGTAGAGCAAATAGAGGAAGAGAAGTTGAGGAAGAGGAGGGAGCATGAGCCCAAGAGGGCTCGATTTGAGGGTAAATTCCAAAAGGGTGCTAGATTTCTTTAAGGCCAAGGGCCTACTCATGCTACTAATAGGGGGTTTGCCAATGACTTCCTTAAGCCTCAAGGTGTTCATCACATGACTCCTAGTGATATGTACCGTAAATATGTAAGGAGTCATGGAGGCCTATGTTTGAAGTGTTCTAATGCATGCTATGAATGTGGGGAGCTTGGTCACAAGATGGCGGATTGTTCAAGAAATCATGGCAAGGGCCAGGGTGCAAATGCAGACCCATTGGGTAGAGGTGGTCCTCAAGTGGTGTCCAAAGGCATAACTATTTTATGCACTACATGGAAGCCAAGGGGTTGGTGAGGTTCCCGATGTTGTTATTGATATGTTAAAAATCTTTGACATTGATGTATATGCTTTGATTGATTTTGGTGCCACCCTTTCCTTTGATACTCCTTTTATTGCTAAAAAGTTCCATATTGATCCCAAGTTGTTATATGAGTAATATGAAGTATCTACTCCTATTGGTGCCTCTATTGTTGCAAGGAAAGTTTATAGAAGTTGTCCAATTTGCATTTTGAATAAGTTGATGCCTTGAAATCTTGTTGAATTAGATATTGTAGATTTTGATATCATTTTTGAGAAAGATTAGTTGCATGCCTACTATGCATCTATTGAATGTAGAACCAGTAAGGTCATGTTTCATTCCCAAATGAACCTATCCTTGAGTGGGAAAGTTAAGATGGTGGTGGTCAAGGGTAGATTCATTTCATGCATTAAAGCCGGTAAGTTATCTCTAAGGGGTGTCTTTACCATGTTGTGAGGGTTAAGGATATGTAGTCCAAAGTCCCTTCTATAGGGTCAATTTCAGTAATAAATAAGTTTCTTGATTTCTTACCAAATTACCTTCCTAGTGTCAATCCCAAAAGATAGATAGATTTTGGCATATAACTCCTTATCGATACCCAACCTATCTCTATTTTCCCTTACCGTATGGCTCAAGAGGAGTTGAAAGAGTTAAAGAAGAAAATGAAAGATTTATTAGAGAATTTATTAGGCCTAGCCAATCACCTTGGGGTGCACTAGTGTTGTTTGTAAAGAAGAAGGATAGGTCACTTAGAATGTGCATTGACTACCAACAACTCAATAGGATCACTATAAAGAATAGGTATCCTTTTCCAAGAATTGAGGAATTTTTTGACCAATTGGAGGGGGCTAGTGTTTTTTCAATGCTTGATTAAGTGAAGGTGAGGGAGTATAATATTCCCAAGATGGCCTTTCAGACTAGATATATACATTATGAACTTGTGGTGATATCTTTTGGGTTAACCAATACACCGGCCATCTTGATGGACCCAATGAATAGGGTCTTCAAACCTACCTTGATTCCTTTGTTATGAGTTTCATTGATGAAATTTTGATCTATTTACATAGTAGGGAAAAGCATATGGGGCATTTGATGGTTGTGTTGCAAAGATTGAGGGAGGAGAGATTGTATGCTAAATATGAAAAGTGTGAACTTTTGTTGAATGAGGTTGTATTCTTGGTCATGTAGTGTCAGGGGATGGTATTAAGGTAGATCCTAAGAAGACCAATGTGATTAGAAATTGGCCTAGACCATTGACCCCATTGGAATTTAAGAGTTTCTTGGGCCTTATAGGTTACTAATACAAGGTTTGTAAATTGGTTCTCCTCCATTGCTTCTCCTACGACAAAATTGAATCAAAAGAAAGTTAAGTTTGTGTGGACCGATTAGTGTGAGAGGAGCTTCCTAACATTGAAATATAAGCTTTTTCCAGTCCTATATTATCACTACTGGATAGGCTTGAGGGATTCGTTGCATATTGTAATACCTCTAGAGTGTTTTTGGGTTGTGTACTAATGTAAAATGAAAAGGTCATAGCTTATGCTTCTAGGCAACTCAAGGTGGACTAAAAGAACTACCCTACCCATGATCTTGAATTGGTTGCTATGGTGTTTGCATTAATGATTTGGCGTCATTATTTGTATGGGGTACATGGTAATGTGTTCATCTATAATAAGAGCATCCAGTACATCTTCACTCAAAAGGGTCTCAACTTAAGAGAAAGAAAGTGGCTAGAACTTCTTCTGGACTATGACATGAGTATGCTTTAAACCCTAGGAAGGCAAATGTTATGGTGGAAGCTTTGAGACGGGTGTCTATGGGTACCTTATCTCATGTTAATGGTGGTGATAGGGAGATGGCTAGGAAGGCGCATCGATTGGCAAGATTAGGGGTTAGGTTGGAAGATATAGGTAATGGTGTGGTTTTTGTTGATGGTTCAAAATATTCTTTGGTTGATGAGGTGATAGCAAAATAAGATTTTGACTTCTCCTTTCTGGAATTAAAGGCTTTGGTGAAAAAGGGGAAAGTAGAGGTTTTTTCCTAAGGGGAAGATGGTCCCATTACATACCAAGGTAGGTTGTATGTGCCTTGTGTTGATGGTTTGAGAGAGAAGATCCTTGACGAGGCCCATAATTCTTCATTTTCTATCCATCTCAGTTACACCATAATTTACAGAGACTTGAGGGACGTGTATCGGCAGGGAGGCATGAAGAGGGACATTGCCAAATTCATTTTTAGTTGCAATAGTTGTCATCAAGTCAAAGCCAAGCATTAAATGTCGGGTGGCCTAACCCAAGACATAGAGATTCCCACTTGGAAGTGGGAGGTGATTAATATGGATTTTGTGATTGGGTTGCCCAAGACTAGAAAAGGTTTTGATTCCATTTGGGTGGTTTATAGGATGACGAAATTTGCTCACTTTCTACCGGCTAAGACCATATATGGGGCCGAAGAGTATGTAAGCTTGTACATCTATGAGTTAGTGAGGTTACATAGGGTTCCTTTGTCCATTATATCAGATCGTGGTTTGCAAATTACTTTACACCTTTGGAGGTCTTTCCAAAGGGGTCTTGGTACAAAAGTTCACCTTAGTACGACCTTCTACCTTCAAATGGATGGTGAAGCCGAAAGAACCATTCAAACCCTTGAAGATATGCTTAGGTCATGTGTATTGGAATTGAGGGGTAGTTGGGATGACCATCATCATTTTTTTGAATTCACATACAACAATAGCTATCACTCTAGCATCAGTATGTCTCCTTTTGAGGCTCTTTATGGGAGGCAATGTAGATCACCGGTCAGTTGGTTTGAGGTTAAAGAGGTGGCCTTATTGGGACTGTATTTTGTTATAAATGCTCTTTAAAAGGCTAGTATGATTAGGAAAAGGTTGAGAATAGCCTAAAGTCATCAAAAATCGTATGCCGATGTGAGAAGAAGAGGCCTTGAATTAAAAGTGAGTGATTTGGTTTATTTGAAGGTTTCTATAATAAAAGGTGTGGTATGTTTCGGTAAAAATGGGAAGTTGAGTCTAAGGTACCTTGGTCCTTATGAGGTCTTGAAGAGGGTTGGCAAGATTGCTTATTAGTTGAAGTTGCCTAGTCAACTAAACTTGGTTCATCTGATGTTCCATGTTTCTATGTTGAGAAAATGTGTGGGTGACCCTAATACCATTGTACCTCTTGATATGGTGGGTGTTGTCGAGGATAGCTTAACTTAAGGAGGTTCTGGTATAGATTTTGGATAGGCAAGGGAAGAAATGGAGGTCGAAGCGGACATGCAAAAGTGGTATCGTTATCTTTCCACTCCACTCAAGCCTAAGGTACCAATTCTAATTCCTCTATATCATTTCAAATCTTAAGTTTTGTTTTACATTGCATGCATTAATTTTCATATTAATAATATTATGGGGATTTTGATGTTCATAGTGGGATTTTATTGAAGACAATATTTAGGTGCATTGTTGCATCTATACTTTAGCAAAAATCCTCATGACTACTTTTCTTGTCTATGTTTTCTTGACATTCGCGGACGAATGTTCCCAAGGGGGAGATATTGTGATAGCTAGTAACTCTATGCTCTTATGTATCCATGTTTAAAGCCTTATTTGGTTAGATTTGGGGTGTATTAGGTTCATAGGAGACTCTAAGTATCTAAACAAGTTGAAAACTTCCCTATTAGTTAAGTTTTGGGTGATGGTTCATGCAAGAGTCAACTTTAAAGTAGTATAACTTTTAGCAAATATTTGGAACTCGATGACCCACAACATGTAAAATGAAAGTTCTTTGCGTTAGCTTCACAACGCACTTGTTTTTACCTTATTTTGAGTTCGAATGAAGGAGTTTTGACAATTTTCGTGAGACCCTCCTGTGCAGTGAACTCACACAGGCAACTTGACGACCAATGTGCCTTTTTACAGGCTGTTTGGGGAAGCTAGGGTTGGAATGGGCCATTTTTTGCACCAAGGAATGTGACACAGCTAGGGTCATGGGCCACGTATCCCACCACTGACCATGGGGATGGCCACAAGGCGTGCCAAAGCAATCTTGTGGGATATGGGGAAAAATATGGCTAAGGTTGGTACCACGGGCACTGTTGATTGGCCGTGTTGAGTGGGATGGCCTGTGGCACCTAGGCATGTGGATGCCTGAAATGCTTTGTCTAAGTGAGGTGGGAAGGACTAATAAAAGGTCCGTGTAACCACACATGATCTGTGAAAGCAACCGTCAAAGTGATGTTGACGCTAACGTTTTCTCCAAATGACCTGTGAAGTGCCACAGTCAATCAAGTCTCTAATGAGACGATATATTACAAATTTTTCTGTCAATTCACTTATGGCATCTTCATAAATTTTAATTACTCTAATGTCCATTTTAGACTTCCAATGCTATCCTGATCTTCCTAAACGACCTAAACACTATCCCAAAGGATAAAAATCATTACTCTAATCTTAAATACACTTTCAATTCTCTCAAAAGCCTTTATCAAACCCCAATTTAATTTCAAGGAAAACCCAAGAACAATATTGGATTCAAAGATCATTTCAACCCTCTATTCTTCCCAATCTCAATTCCAAGCAACTCTAGACCTAAGGTATGTAGTGTTAAACCATAAGATCCTTCCACCCATGGTTTCTCAACCTTATTTTGCTTAATAATGAATGAGTTAAAGTTGATTTTAAATATGGGTCTTGTATATTGAAAAATTTACTACACAATGACTTTAGTTCATGAAAGTATTGTTGTTTTAGCATGTTTTGAGCTTCAAATCTTGGATCTAATGTTGGATATGATGAGAGATTTTGATGTGAATCTCTTGGGGTGTTGCAAGGTGTTGGTTGATGGTTTTACCACTATTTTTGTTGCATGATCTTTTACCCCCATTACATACATCCCAAGTGTTTGATAAAAAGTCCAGATATGGTTTCTTGAGTAGTTAAAGGTCCAAACCATGAGATAAGATATAAATGATGTTATCATGAGGAAATGATCTTATGTATGTGATTATTCCCATATGAAATGTTTCACTAAGAGTATATGATTAATCTTATATAAGGTGTTACATAGACCATACCCGATCCGGGGGGAGAAGAGCTCGGGTAACCATGTTGAGGGTTTATACTCATCAACCATTCGAGGGTTTTACACTTTGACACTGTGATGGTAAGGTGTGATTACCATCAACCATGTGGGGGGTTTATACTACACAACCACTAATGGATGTATACCTTGAACAGCTAGCTTAGTCTCTTCTTCACATATAATATCCTTTATAAGCATGTTTTACTTAAGCATTGATCATATATGGCATATTGTATATTATGACTATTAGTTAATATTGTGCATTTTGATTATAATGTCTACTTATTGTTGTATTACGTCCTACATACTTAGAATATTCAAATGTACTAACACGTACTTTTGACTATGTGATATCACCGTGTAGTAATCAGTGCTCAAGTTGATTATCCTCCTCCTCCATGTGGCTAGTCTGTGTTATTCTAAGCTTTTTGGTGAGTCCTGCATTTCAGGAACCTTAGTCTATGTTACTATTATCTATGTATTGAGACATTATCTTATGTTTTATTGATTCTGAGGGTGAGCCCAGTAGCTTTGTCTTTACCTCCCCTTTATCTATGTATTTAGAGGTGTTTCTTGGACGAGTCGTGTATTTATGATATGAGCTATGACTCCTTGTCTTTGATGTTGATATTTTGACAAGCTTTCCCTTATCCCCTTATTCCTTTTGCTTACTTTATGCCTTTTATATGCTTTCGCGACCAAGGATGTGGTACGACAAGTTAAGAGGCTTGCTTGGGGTTCCTTTGGGTTCCCCATCCGCCGTGTCACGTCTAGGCCCTAGGCTTAGGTCGTGACATTTGAAAAAATTCAAGGGGCTAGTCACTTCTGTATGATTGATCTTCGATTTAGCTATTATGAAGTGAAGGTGAGGGAGTATGACATTTCCAAGATGGTCTTCCAGACTAGGTATGCGCATTATGAATTTGTAGTTATGTCTTTTGGGTTGACCAATTCATCGACTATCTTCATGGATCTTATGAATAGGGTCTTTAAACCTTACCTTTATTTGTTTGTGGTGATTTTAATGGATGATATTTTGATCTATTATCATAGTAAGGAGGAGCGTGTAGCTCATTTTAAGGTAGTGCTACAAAGATTGGAGGAAGAGAAGTTGTATGTTAAGTATGAGAAATGTTAATTTTTGTTGAAAGAGGTTGCCTTTATAGGTCATGTGGTGTCGATGGATGGCATTAAGGTGTATCCTAAAAATATAGATATGATTAGAAATTGGCCTAGACCATTAACCCCATAGGACATTAGAAGTTGCTTGGGCTTAGTGTGTTACTATCGGAGGTTTGTGAATGAGTTCTCTTCTATAGCTTCTCCCATGACTAAGTTGGCTCAAAAGAAGGCTAAGTTTGTATTGACCTATGAGTGTGAAAAGAGTTTCCAAACCTTGAACGATAAACTTGTCTCTGCTCCTATCTTGTCTCAATCGAAAGGGTTGGACGGGTTTGTTGTATATTATGATGCCTCCCGAATCGGCTTGGGTTGTGTGTTGATGCAAAATGGTAAGGTGATAGCCTATGCTTCTAGGCAACTCAAAGTTCATAAAAAGAATTATCCTAGTCATGATCTTGAATTGGCCGCCATGGTTTTTGCTTTGAAAATTTGGCGTCATTATTTGTATGGGGTATATGTTTATGTTTTCACCAATGATAAAAGTCTTCAATATGTGTTCACTTAAAAAGATCTCAACTTGAGGCAATGAAGGTTGTTAGAACTTCTTAAAGATTATGATATGAGTGTGCATTATCAACCCGATAAGGGTAATTATCACGACCCAAACAAGGGCCTAGATGACACGACGAATGGGGAACCCAAAGAAACCCTAAACAAGTCTCTTGGCATAACATTACACATTCCTATTTGTGGAAATAATCAAATAGCATTGAAAAAGTAGAAATGAGGACAAAGGGACTAAGGGGAAACTTCCATAATGTAAAATCAATAGACAAGAGAGTCAAGGCTCATAGCATAATTACACATCAACTTCAACAACTCTACTACACATATACTTAGCGGGCGCCAAGATAATCAAGCAGGCTCACTCTCATAGTCGACATAGATAAAAGAAAAAGAGAATGTCTTAATACATAGCATAAGATCAAAGATATCACCCCCGAAATGGAGGACTCACCAACTAGCTTGATTGGATATCGCTAGCCAAGTGGAAGAGGGTGATGATCAAATGGAGTCCCGGCTCCTACATGGTAATATCATGTAGGTATAGAGTATGCTTTAGTATGTTTGAATGAACTAAGTTTGTAGGACGTAATGAAACAAGAGATAGGCAACATAATCAAAATGCATAATCATGAGCAATAGATAGCATAAAAATAATATAACATGTATGAATGATGCTTGAAATAAAACATGTTTATATAGAATATATTACATACATAAGAACAGACCATCATCATCGAACAAGCATACTAGTACTTAGAATTCCAGGTTAAGCACCCCTTTGGATTGTGATCAAGTATATACCCCTCAATCAGTAGATGGACTTCACACCCTCCATCATAGTGGTCATCGCATCAATCCCTCAAAAAGGTTAATGGACTTCACACCCTCTATCAAAGTGGTCAAGATATCAACTCCTTAACATGGTTAATGGACTTCACACCCTTCATCATAGTGGTGAAGGTATCAACCCCTTAAAAAGTTTAATAAACTTCATAACCTCCATCATAGTGGCCAAGGTATCAACACCTTAACAAGGTTAATGGACTTCACAGCCTCCATCATAGTTGTCAAGGCAAGAGCCCCCTTAAAAAAGTATGGTCAACATGCAATCCTACAGAAACTTTCAAGAAATCATCATAATGTTACATTACTTTTATCACCATAAAGTCATATATCTCATATGCCAAGTATTAGTCCTTCAACAAATCAAGAATCAATAACCATGTTTTTTATCAAACACTTGGTGGGCGTATAATGCTAGCAAAAAACCTCACAATTCAAGAGTGTAATCATGCTAGAAAATACAATAAAAAACCATCAATAGATACTTAGTAACACCCTCAAGAAATATACGTCAAAATTCTTCATAAAATCTCAGAGTAAATCTTAGATTCATAGCTCAAAACATGCTAAAACAACTATAATTTCATGAAACCCCAACATACTGTGAAGTGAAATTCATAATTAGTAAGACCCATGGGTAAATCAACTTTAAATTATGGAAGTTTATGTAAAAGAGATCTTGGGTATCATAGGTGAAAGGAAACCATGAAAGAAACCCATACATCTCGACTTTGGAGAATCGTTGAAGAAATTGGAAATGGACACTTAAAACTTGAATGAAAACCTTAAGATTCGGATGAGTTCTGGGACTTGAGATTATGAGTGAAATATGTGGCTAAGTGTTTGAGTGAGTATTAGGGAATTACTTTGATGATATGAGGGTAAATCGTGGTTAAGTATAGGTATTTTTTCATGTATGGGAAGGCTTGGGTCCAAGACCCAAAAAACTTGTAACGAAAAATAACATCTGAGCAAAATTAACACATAGTCTTTCCCTTGGCACGTCGTGCCAGGGGGGTGAATGCCCACTGTTTTTCGCAAACTTGGAAAATTGAAATTGTGAATTATTCACTCTAAAATCGGGGTTAGACCAATTTACCACTCAATTTAATCCCTTGATCAAGAATATAAAATCAAATTTTCAAAATAATGCATGGATTTTTAGATATATGGAAATTACGATTTTAGGCATTTTTGAGGCACATTTTCGAGCACTTCTGGGGTCGTTTCAATATCTCCTCACGGGAAAATTCATCCCCAAATATAAAAGAAGCATACATAAGAAGAGTAACCATGAACAAATCAGCCCCAACAATAATGCAACAAATATTTAAAACACCATTTTCAAAATCTCAACATAAGTGTATCGTCACGAACTTGTCCATATAAACATGAATGCAACCTTACCAATCCTCCTCTACACTCTATAAGAACTCGCAACCCTAAACTCATTGTCAATCTTAAGAATACATAGTCCAATTGGTACCATGAACCACCATCTCCCTCTTTGGAGACAACCTCTACTCTACCATCTTTCACCCGAAACCTCCAACTCTAATAAGGCGGAATCAAGGCCTTCCTTAATATAGACCACTTTCAACCAAAGATGATTTGGCAAAATCAAGAATACTACATCACCATTCTCAACTTCCTTCAACCTAACCCCCAATCAAACCAACTGATGGACCTCTCTAGTCCCCTCTTTGCTACCATCCTCAACACATACTAAGCTACCTAGAGCACTGACCACAATATTAGCCTTACCGGCAAAAAAAATAATGTACACTTATATCATAATCCTTAAAGAGTTATAACCACTTTCTAGTTATCTTCCATTCACACCTATCATATTTAGCAAACCACGCCTCATCTCCCAAGATTTGCAACACTACCCCCAAATGATTTACTAGCTCTAAATCAATCAATGCTCCACCACTAAAGATCACTACAAACATGCCAAGGTGGGGTTTTAAGACCCTATTTATGAAACCCATAAATATAGTTGGTGCACAAGTCTACCAAACAACTACACCAATACTCAGAAGGCACACTCCTAGTCCAAAAGGACAATTAGGGATATTACCTACCCTCACCCATACTTGGAGAAAAAAATCCAAACCACAAATCAATCTTAGAGAAATGACTAACACATTGTAGTTGACAAATAGATCATTTATCCATAACTATCGTATTAAACCCTTCTGGATTATAAACCCATTGGAACATGATATGCATGTACCCAAGCCAACCCAAGAACTCCAACCCATCAAACCAAATCCAACCAAAATCACAAGATAAGACTTTATGCAACATGAACATGAAATAACCCTTATAAGCCTCTCTAACAACAATGAATTCACACAACCAAATTTTACTAGCAACAAAAAGAATAATGAAAGGAATAGAGACCCCTAGAACCATCAAATCATGCACCATAAAATCAAAGTAAACCTTGAACTTATTGGTAGCATCATCGAGCACCTCATACCCTCCTTGTATCCCATGAAGGGCATAGAATCGATTATGCCTTGCAACATACCCTTAATCAACATTACAACCTCTACCCTTGTTGTGCCTAAGTGGACAATCTATTATCTTATGACCTACCTCAGCATAACTATAACAACATTGGTCTTCTTCAAGCATAGACCATCATAACATCTATCACACTTTGGGCAACTAGCATAAGGTATCACACCACCACAACCTTTTGAACTTTGGAATGTTCCTTCACAATGGGCCCTCTTGGCCTCTCTACCCTTTCTTTTTCTCATCTTTTCCTCCTCCAATTGTTCTTCATAAGTCATTAAGCGGGACAAATTCATGTCACCAATCAACATTTTGGACCGACACTGCTTATTTACCAAATTGGATACACCTGTTCCAAACTTTTTCATTCTCGACCTCGAATCGGCCACCAAGTAGAGAACATATATAGAAAGTCGGTTGAACTTAAGGGAATACTCCCTTACACCCATTGTTACTTGCTTCAAATTCATGAACTCAATCATGTTTGTCTTCCTAGTCTCAAGAGGGAAGTATCGGTTAAGAAAGGCCACCTTAAACTCCTCCCACAACACCATATTATTGTTCCCCTTCTCCTTTTTCCATTGAGTAAATCATATTTGTGCCCCCCCCTGGAGTTGGTAAGCTGTATACTCCACCTTCTTTTCAAATCACATACCTATGATAGCCAACAATTTATAAACTTCATCAATAGACTCTTGAGGGTCCTCATCTATTTTAGAACCATAGAACTTTGATGGGTTAATCTTCATGAAATCCCTTACCGTAGATGCTGCAGTAGGAGCTTAAGGAGCTTATACCCCTTGGTTGACTTGATTAGCCACAACTTGAGCTAGTAAAGTGAGAGTATCCTAAAACTTTTCATGACCCAATCCCCCATCTTGAGGAGCTAGGGGAGTGGAGGGGTAGGGGGGTCGGTTATTCCACGGGAGTGCAAGTTCTTCTTCCTCTTATGTTAGGCATCATCTGTCATATCAAAAAACATCTTCACAGGGAAAAACCTTACCACTACTCTATAGCACAACATTGGCCATGAAGAAGGGAAACATTTCTTAAAACTCCTCATAGCCTCTTACTCATAGTTTTGGTGTACAACACAACCATCAATAAGACTCTAATCAAGACGATGTGTTGATCTGTAAGGATCTAACAACCTAGTGCTCTGATACCAAGTTTGTCATGACCCAAACTAGGTCTTAGATGTCATATGACAAATAAGGAACCCGAAAGAACCCCAAATAAGCCTTTTAGCATATCTTTACATATACTTGGTCGTGGAAGGAATTAAATAACATTGAAAGAATAGAAATAAAAGGAAAGGGACTAATGGGAAACATTCATAATGTAAAAATCAAGAGACAAAAGAGTCAAGGATGATGGTATAATTAGACATCATGTCCAATAACATCTCTACTGCATAGATACTTAGTAGGGGCCAAGATAATTCATCGAGCTCACCCTCATAGTCAACATACATCAAAGAAAAAGAGAAAGCCTTAATACATAGCATAAGATCAAAGACATCACCCTCAAAATTGAGGACACACCAACTTGCTTATTTAGATATCACTAGCCATGTGGAGGAGGGTGATGATCAAATGGAGCCCCGATCCTACATGGTAACATTATGAAATATAGGCAAAGAGCATGCGTTAGTACATATAAATGTACTAAGTATGTAGTACACAATATGCCAATAGATAGGCAATATAATCAAAATGCATAATCATGAGCAACGGATAGCGTAATAACAATATGACATGTATGAATGATACTTGAAGTAAAACATGCTTGTATAGAACATATTACATATATAAGAAGAGACCATCATCATACACGAAGCATACTAGTACTCAAAATCCAAGGTTTTGCACCCTCTTGGAGGGTGATCAATGTATATCCCTCTGAACTAGTAGATGGACTTCACACCCTCCATCATAAGGGTCAAGACATCAACCCCTTTAACATGGTTAATGGACTTCACACCTTCTATCATAGTTGCCAAGGTTTCAACACCTTAACATGGTTAATTAACTTTACAGCCTCTATCATAGAGGCGAAGGTATCAACCACTTAACAAGGTTAATGGACTTCACACTCTCCATCATAGTGGACCAGGTATCAACCCTTTAACAAGGATAAGGTACTTCACACCATCCATCTTTGATGTTCAGGAAAGCAACTCCTTAACAAGGATAAGGGACTTCACACCATCCATCTTAGTTGTTCAGGAAAGCAACCCCTTAACAAGGAATGGTCAACATGCAACCCTAGCGATACTTTTCAAGAAATCATCATAATATTACACTACTTTCATCACCATAAAGTCATATGTCTCATATCCCAAGCATTAGTCCTTTAACAATTCAAGCATCAGTAACCGAATAATTTATCAAAAACTTGGTCGGTGTGTCATGCTAGTGTAAAACCTTGCAATTCATGAGTTTAATCATGCTGAAATATTTAATGTAAAACAATCAATAGATACTTGGTAACACCCTCAACAAATATACATCAAAATCCTTCATCAAATCTCACACTAAATCTTAGATTCAAATCTCAAAACATGCTAAAACAACCATAACTTCATGAAACACGAACATAGTGTGCAGTGAAATTCATAATAAGTAAGACCCATAAGTAAGTCAACTTTAAATCATGCATGTTTAAGTGAAAGAGAGCATGGGCATCATGGGTGAAAGGAACCCATGAAAGAAATCCAAATACCTTGACTTTGGCAAATCCTTGAAGAAGTTTGGAAATAGAATTCAAGCTTGAATGAAAACCTTAAGATCCGGATGTGTTTTGGGACTTGAAATTAGGAGTGAAATCTTTGGCTAAGTTTTTGAGTGAGTATTAGGGAATGTCTTGTATGATATGAAGGTAAAATATGGCTAAATATAGGATTTTCACATATGGGAAGTCTTGGTCCCAAGTCCCAAAAGCCTTGGATAGGAACATAAAATCTAAGCAAAATTAACACAAGGGTGCGCCCTTGGCGCGTTGCGCCAGGGGTGCGAATGCCCATTGTTTTCACAAACTTGGAAAATTGAAATTGTGAGTTTTTCGCTCTAAAATTGAGGTTAGACCCATTTCCCACTCAATGTGGCCCCCACATCAAGAATATGAAATTGAATTTTCAAAATAATGCACAGGTTTTGAGATATATGGAAACTACGATTCCAAGCATTTTCGAGGCACATTTTCGAGCAATTTTGGGGTTGTTTCAGTAATGTCATAGCAAATGCTTTGAGTATGGTGTCTCTGGGTAGCCTAGATCATGTTAATGATGGGGGTAAAGGGGTTGCTAGAGAGGTTCCTCGATTGGCTAGATTGGGGTTTGGTTGGAAAATGTTGGTAATGGTGGTAATGTTGTTGATGGTTGAAAATCATCCTTGGTTGATGAGGTAAAATCAAAGCAAGATCTTGATCCCTCCTTGTTACAATTGAAGTTCTTAGTGAAAGAGAGCTAGGTGAAAGTTTTCTACCAAGTGGTACATGGTACCCTTAGGTACCAAGGTAGGTTGTGTGTGCCTTGTGTTGATGATTTGAGAAAGAAGATTTGAGGCTCATAATTCTTCCTATTCTATTAGCCCTGGTTCTACAAATATGTATAGGGATTTGAGGGATACATTTTGGTGGTGAGGTATGAAGAAAGATATTGCCAAATTTGTATCCAATTGTCTAGTTGCCAATAAGTCAAAGCCGAACACCAAAGGGTGGGTGGCGTAACCCAAGATATATAGATTCAGACATGGAAGTCGGAGGAACATAACATAGATTTTGTGATTGGGTTGCCTAATACTAGGAAGGGATTTGATTCTATATTGGTTGTGGTTGATAGGATGACAAAGTTGGCTCATTTCCTACTGGTTAAAACTACTTAAGCGGCCAAAGACTATAATAAATTGTATAATTCACGAGTTGGTGAGATCGTATAGGGTGAGCTTGTCTATCATATCAGATTATGGTACTCAATTCACTTCACACTTTTAGAAGTCATTCCAAAGAGGTCTTGGAACCAAGGTAAAGCTTAGTGTGGCCTTTAGATATGCTCCAACAATAAAGCGATCACAGTTAGCAGTAAACCTAACCAAAGGTAAGGGTCGAATCCAAAGAGAATATAGGCTTGACCAAGTTGATTCACTAATAATCTTTTTAAGTATCAATCAACACATTCTCTAAAATGAGGGTTGGGGGGTTTGGAATTTGAAATAAAGAACAAAGGTTAATACTAAGCTAAGTATGCAGAAGACAATCAAATTGAGGGACAACTTGGGAATTACCTTCCCTGATTCATTGACTCAGTTCCCCTAGAAAACATAACCTTAATTGGAAATTCAAATGCAGGATGGTAACTTAGGTTCTTCCATCCCTCTTGTGAAGGTGAAAGTAGAATTTTACCATGGCGCTTGGTCGGCAATCATGGTGTACCAACTAACTATTACACATTGTCCTAGTTAACTTCCCCTTGGTAAGATGTTGTTGATTAGATGAAAACACATCAATCGAATCCTGTCATTTACTTCCCTTTTCCTATTCATGACTACCTTTGCTGGGATCATGATAGTAGTCGGGGTTTGGTGTTGGCCATCACCAAACAACAATCAAAATGAAGGAAAATAAACAATACATGCAAAACCCAAATCAAAGAAATGTAAAAATTCTAGGTTATTTCATGTCAACAACTCATGGTTCCTACAAACCTAAGTTGTGGGTGCTTAACTACTTATAGCTGAGGCAAAATTAACAACAAGGATAGTAAAAGACATAGTTGAGAGTTTATCCATAACAATGAGGAATAAAAACACCTTCAACTTTGAAACCACAAGCTTTGATAAATGGAAGATGACTATAATGTGATTTTCCAAACCCCCAAAATGGGTCTTCAAATTAAAAATTGAAATCTATACTAAACCCTAGAAATATTCTGGAGAGAATATTCGAAGTGTGGAACAAAAGATTTAAAGTCTGAAAAAACTCCTTTTTAATACCCTATCATTAAATATTTATACTATTTATACACGCCGATTCAAGAGATGTTAAAACATCCAAAAGGAAAAAGAAACACGGCAAGAAAACCTTGGGATCAAAAATAGGAGAAGTTATGGACTCGAGGCTAATTAGACTTCACCCTAATCCATAACTTCCCACACGCCACCAAAAATAGATACTTTGTCCTCAAAGTAAAAACCAACATTCAAAACAAAACATTTAAAAGTATCCAAAAACCAACATAAAGAAAATAATTGACTAAAACACGGAAAAAAAAGTATCCATAAGTAGAAAATAAGGCTGAGGTCAAAAATAACAAAGTGCTCAAGCACCATCATCTATCTGATCTTGAGGGTCTTAGGGCTCCTAGGGTTTGATCTCCTCCTCGGTAGTCGGGGATGTAGTTGTACCTTAGCTCCTAACTCCTTCTATTATCTGCTACTGCCAGTCTCTCCTTATATCCACCATGACTTATGACTCCTGCACTACCACATCAATGATCTGCTCCTCCAGTGTTGCAACCTTATCATCAGTCTTGGGCCTTTTCTGGCTCACTATTGGGTCATCATTCTCGAGGGGCCTCTTTCTGTGGGCATGTAGGTGGTCATTGATTAGGTCAAATACATTATCGTCCACCAGTTCCTCCTCTGAGGTTACTATCAGGGCTACCAACATCTTCAATAAGTCAGCCTTGAACCTCGCCAACTACTCAGTCACCTCAACCATGTCAGCAGGTCGTGCATCCTCGAGTCTCTTCTAGACAATATCCTCGAAGGCATTAACTTTCACATCCACTATTTTGACTCTTTGATCTACCATATCACGAGTGTATACCTTCCCTCTCCTTTAAGTTATAGACTATCTGATGAATCAAATGTTTGAGTTGGCTTGTCAACTTGTTCAACTGGAGCTTTGTCTTTGCTAACCTATATACTAGTGCCTGAAAAGCAAAAGTAGACATCAGAGGAAAGTCTGCAGAGTCAACTTGAGTGGCTGGAGGTACTGGTGCAGGTATGTCAAAGGATAGCATCACCTTTGTATCAATAGCTCGAGATGATTTTGAAGCAATTGGAGTAGAACTGGTAGTGGCTGAAGTAGGCTCCTGGGTCTGGAGCTCTAGAGGAAATGGATCTAGAATAGGAAGGGAGGCTGCTCTCTGTAGGGCCACTAAGTTTTGATCAGCCTTAATCATGGTGGGATTCATAGTACGCAAGGACTCTATATGTGGGTCCAAGTGAAGGGATATATGTACCCCTACCTGATTACAGAATATATGTATTAAGATAGTAGAAGGTGATGAGGTCTAGGTATGAATTACCAACTTATGGATCTGCTCCATCATAGCTCGAGCCTAGTCAATCTCGTAGCTAGCTAGAATGTTGACCAGTAGCATAACTCTCTCAAAGGTAATCATATTATCCGTAAAAGTAGGTCTGATGCATCAACAGATAATAAACTACTAAAATATATCCGGATTGGTTTCACGCTCTAATCAGCGTGGTTTATGACCCAAATAGGCTCAACACCCTCCTTACACATCTAGCCGCCTATCTACTTGAGCAACTCGGTCTTCATCTTTACATTCTTCTCGCGTACTACTTTCCTCATCTTTGAAATTCTAGCATTATACTCTACATTGGAATTAGGTACTCTGTAGTTTAGCCTAATTTGAACCCTCCTGATAGTCCTTTATAAAATGTAAATAATTTTACCCCGAACTATAACTTCTCGCAACCTCAGTCATTCTATAGCTTTCTTCCCTCTAGGAAGATCTTGGAGATTAGTGGCATAGCAGGCAGCGTAAAATTCTAGGACTCGGGGCATACTTGCCCAACTTCTATGATAGACATCCAAGTCCATAAAGGTTGATCTCTGCCTCAATGTCCAGCACCCTGCTCAATCTGGAGTCCTTGATTCTCGACTCCTCGTGAAATTACTGAACAGGTTTTCCTTGGCCCTTTGGTTCCAACCCCTTGTCATATATTTTGTTCATGCCTTGAATGCACCATCTAGTATTTCTAGTGTCTATAGAGGTCACAGTAGAAATATGACCCATCAGAGGTTGAGAATCAGCCCCTCTTTTTGTGTTTGCAATGCCTCAATAGACCCTGACTCCGAAAGTGAAAGGCCATAATCTGACGCATCTTCATTACCCTCTTCTTCACACTAGGAGGGACTAGTAACTTCCATCGGTGCTAGTGCAGTACGAGCTCGAGTTGAGGCACATTTACCTCGGGGTCTATCCGGATTCTAAGGACTTCTTTAGATCCCTCCGATTGCTCAACATCAAATGGGTCATCCCTCAATCGTCGACCCAAAGCTTTAATGGCTTCTTTTCCCACTTTTTAGTGCCACATGACCTGAAAATTCAACCCTGTAACACAATATGAGAACCCTAGTATTCAATCAAATAGAAACCACAAGGAAGAATCAACAAAGAGTAACAAAACAAATAAAAGAAACCAAAAATAGTTTCCACGAACCAATGGAGGACATGCAGATACGAGGCATAGGTATGACTCATAGGTGACCTATGAGTAATACAATAGCCTCATAGTGTTAAGCTGCCTAAAAAATAAGATTCTTATCATAGATATGAGGCTCAGGTATAACTCCTAGGTTGACCTATGAGTCATACCCTGGGCTCTTAGTAGGGAACATAATGCAATTCAGATCAAGGCAGGTCCATTGAGTACCTATCTACGATGCGTAGTAGGCACTACGCGTCATAGGTAGGTCTCATATGGTAAGTGTTAAAGAACCAGAGGTTACTGTTGCCTTCTACTAGGGACCATTATGACTCGTAGGGTGACCTATGACTCATAGTGGATCCTCATCGCAGAAAATAGAAGGCACTTGGGGTGCTTGTAACTTTCCCACAAGAACCAACAATCATTCAATTGACAAGAATAAACAATATCGAAGCAGCACATCATCACAAACACACAGTTAACCCCATTATGAATCATGTCAACACAAATTAAATGTCATCCCCCAATCAAAAAACAACCCCCAACTACATTCAAGATATACCTAAGATCATCATAATCAACAACAACAACAACAACATACCCCAGTGCCTCAAAAGGCTCCCGCTCATTGCGGGGTGAGGGGGGGTCGGATGTA